>JAKUCM010001336.1:0-48691 GCA_023374145.1 Lepidium sativum | reverse complement strand
AGTAGCCACAGCATCTGTAACTCATATACCTCCCATGGTGTACCCTCATGCTCCTTCAGACCAACTCAACTATGGAGCACCACCGGCAAGAGATGCTAGTTATTACAAGAGCCTCATTCAGCAGCATGGTGGGGAGAAACAAGAGACACCGCCAGTTCAAAATGTAGGCTATCGTTACAATCTCCAATCTGGAGGATCGAACCCGGAGATGGTAAATAGCAACAATAATAACCAGAGGCCACGAGATTCAAAGCCCAAGATAAACAAACCTTGCATGTACTTCAACAGCACGAGGGGTTGTCGCCATGGAGCCAACTGTTCATTCCGGCACGATGTAATACCTTACCAGCCAAGGAATCTAGACAATGGTAATATCAACACTTCTGAGATGCAGAGTTTCAAAAAGAATGAGATTTGACAGAGACTGATGCAGAATTAGCATACAACACATGCTTTTTACCTCGGTGTGAAAGCTTGTTGTTAGCAGCAGAGCAATTTTTCACTTTTCTTTTGTCTGACTTTGCTGCTATATAAGTTTTATATACCTTTGAAATTATTTCTTAGTTTTATGCGAAAAGTGTAGAAGTAATCAGCGAGTATATTTCGGCTTGCAATCACAAGAGTTATACTATCACTTGCTTTCTTCAGGTAATTTTGCAGAAAGCAGAGTAACAGCTCAAAAACTTGACCCTTCCAAACGATTTCTTGCCTGCTAGACAAGAAAAAAAGTGGATAATTGGTTTCTTTTTGATTTGAGAGTTGAGACTCTGTTATCTACTAAATCATTCATCACTCTACTACATAATATAAATATAGTTTCAGATTTCAAATTGGAATAACACATTAAATGCTTACAACAAGATGGTTCTCCTCTGCCAATTAGAGAAAATAACAGTTTCTCTCTTTGTTTTTCGAACAAATCAGCAGGAGATCATTGTTTATATTTGCTACAATTATGAAACAGAAGTCTTGAGATCATTAATGCCGGCGCTGTTTCAAAAGCTTCATACCTTCTTCGCTCATTTGCTGGACCTCTGTTGGCGACAGTATCCTTATGCACCTTACGCATCCCACAAACTCTCTGCACCAGTTTCCGATAGTTATGTAAGGTTAAACGTAGTGAGATCAAGGTAATGGAATCATAGCACAATGAGGGAGACTTACTCCCATGGATCATCTCCTACAAGCAGAACATCACTCTCATAGTCAACATAAACAAGCTTCCAACCCGAACTCTGAGGATGAGTGAGTAGTCCTTCCAATCCAAACATGCACTCGATTGCAGATTTGAGCTCCTCGTAGTCTTTGAAGCTTGTAACATCAATTGACCTCCCGAGCTGATCCAGTTTTTTTGAACCTGCCAAACCAAAATATATCCCAAACCCCCCACTTTCATGTAAGATTGTGACACCAGAAAATGTTTTCTTTGAGGAATGAACGAGATAATCTTTTTACTTTAGTGTAGGTTCGGACGCGGGGGTGTTGCAATTTTCTGCCAGGAGCCTTTACCATTCTGGAGAAGACTACTATCATCAAAATCAACATTGCTTGATGATGTACCAGTTCCTCCAGAGTTATCTGGAAAATCTTGGCGAGAGAAGGCCTGTGAGTCTGCAAAGCTAGCAGATGTGATCTGCGACTGGACATCTTGAGCAAAGCTAGTATTGTTATTTCCAACCATACAACCAGAAGTGTGGTTTTGGAAATCGGTTTCTTTGATAGCGCAGAAGTCATCAAGAACTGTGTTTGAGAGCGGAGGATCTAGAATGTTGCTGTTTGTGCTATTACTCAAACACATATTCTGACAAGCATAAAGGTCCGGCTGCATCAAGGGACTGAACTGGTCAAACTTGAGACCGTTCACATTGTTGTCCCACACATCGTGAAACAACGAGTTTGTTGAATCCGGTACCACAACAGCTGAAGAATCCTGGGAGGATAGCATTAAGGGTTGCTTGTATGATCCGGCAAGCGACTGGAAAGAAGAGACTTGGGATGTCAGCTCATCAGTTTCCAGGAAAGAAAATCCATTTATTGGGTCGGACTGTGGTGGGTAAATTTGTTGACTAACGTCAAGGCATGGATCAGTTTGTAAAGGAGACAACGAACCCTGTTTCTGGATTGGCTGATTAACGTTTTCCTCATTACACACTGTGGCTGTTGACACCTGGCTTGCTTGTTCCATTGACTGCTCAAGCGCATGCTGAAGTCTTCCAGAGCTACAACCGGAAAGTGTCAAATTCTCAGGTTTTGCGGGAACATTCATACTCTGCGACATATTCTGTTCTAGGTCACTCATGTTAGAAATAGATAGGTTGCCTGTTAGCTTGTTTTCTGCCTGCACCATCTCAGATGTCTGGTTCATCATAACCGGCTGTTGCATCTTTATATCTCCTAGCAAACCTCCATTCCCAACTAGAACATTCTGCTGCATCTCAGACATGAAGGATGTTACATTTTGGTTGTTGTGAGGTCTCATCATCATTTTCATAAGCTGATCAGAAGCCATATTAGGGAAAGATGTGTAAGGCATAATCCCGTTTACAGAATCAGGAACACGGATGAGAGGCCGTTTTATCAAGGTACCCCATTCGGTTTCACCTGCTGCAAATTTCATAACAATGATTGAGGCCGCAAATCCCATGTAAAGATCACAAAAGGGTAACTTTTTTACTTACCAAAGTAAGATGGATGGAGCTGACGTTTGAGTCCTGAGGTCAGAGAAGGAAAAATGAAGAGACTTTCAGGTGTTTCGATATCCCATGGACTGACCCGAGTCGGTTTATCGTTACATCCAGGCTCATCCCATTCAACCTGAAGGTTACGCCACTTAGAACCAGGCCATCTTAAAGGATCCAGATCGCTGATTCCAACAATGGTTCCCATGTATCTACGTTTCCCGGAATCTTCAGTTTCAAACATCATTCCAAAACCTCATACCAACAGAGACCTGAGAGCCACATATTGCCTTGCGGTATTTAGCTAGAGGGATCACGAACTCTGCTGGACAAGCTCTGAGAGCAAAGACCATGAATTCTTGTTTAGTCACGTGAAAAGTTGTTTGATATGTTGAGAATTTGGAGACGCTTTTGAACTAACCTTGGATTATAGAAAATCAAGAAAGGAGTACGGTTTGAAGTTGCGTGAGCAGCAGCAGCAAGCACCCCGATGTGCATTACTATCTGCTGAGAGAACTGATGAAGGAAGAGCTGTTTGCTGGCGATTTGCTCGCCTTACGCCCACCATCAGTTGCGACTTCTCATCCCTTTTGATACATTAATTCAAATGGTGAATAACCAGGCAATACCAAACTCGACTCAGTAGGCAACTTGAGAAACCAAACTTTATAAAGATTTTTCACCTGATGAACAAAACAGAATCTCCAGCTCTCAATCTTTTCGAGCCAACAAACAAACTCCATCCTGTTGTTAGGAGATGCCTCTTTGGTTGTCCTGAGCATATTCAAAAAAGGAGGTCAATACCAACTGAATCTATACACACAGAGAGACGTACCAAGTGGATTTACCTCGATAAATATGACGAAATGTCCAAGTATTATCATGCAGATCTCGGACTACAAGTTCTTGCGTAGGCGGCTGTGCTGTGTAGTCCTATAATGTGTTCTACATAAAATAAGCAGCAATTGAAACTTAAAAACATATGTTTGGGTTTATGGACAGAGATCTGACCAATGGTGGAAATAGCTTCTCTGCAGCTCTACGTGGCACAGAGAAACCTCCATGTGTGCTTGTGTCACTTGCAGTAAGTGTTTTGCAGAAAAACTCAGTCGGGGTGCTTACTTCCTCTCATTAGCCCAAAGTCTGGTACAGGAAACACATCTCTCTCCTGATTGCACAAAGCCGTTTAAAATTTATTCAACTTCGAAGTGAAATTAATAATAAAAAAGGAAGTTGCATGAATCAAAACTAACAGAGTGGACAGGCTGAAGACTCATCTGAGCATAGATTTCATCGCTGTCTTTGTCTGCCTGTCAAAATGAAACAAATGTTTAGTAAGAAATGATTGCAATAAATAAGCATATGGAGCAAATGAAAAAGACAGAAAGGACATACATGAAGAGTAACGTTATGAACTTGGCACATCAACTGAGATGGAAGATTTGGGTAATTAGGAACTTGAGTTGTTGCTGATCTTCGTGTTGAAACAGCAACCTGAATAAGTGAAAAATAATGAGCAAAAGCTTTAAACAGAAGCTTACAAGATCTAGAGAAGTACAATGTGTGGGTATTTTTTAAAATTACCTGTTCACTATGACCCTGTGAGAAGTAATACACTAAGCTCCCAACTTGAGGAAGACAAACCAAAGGGCCTGCACAAGCGTGCCACAGCTCCGAGTTTATTACCCCCTTTCTTGTACCTGATCATATTCAACAGAAAGTAAGAAGATTTCAATACTTCATTGGCGTAAATTATGAAACTTGTATCTAAGTTGACACGAAATTTGGACAGATTAACAAAAAAAGGTTCATGCTTTTGTATTTACGCCCACTAGGAATGTTTTGCGGGGGAACTCCTCGAAAAGGACATTTAAATCAAAATCTAGAGAAAGAAGAAGATGAGAACCTGGTTGATCCTTCAACAGCTTCATCTCTTCAAGCAGAGTAGATTGAGATGTTGTTGTTATTGTTGTTCCTCCATTAACCAAACCAGTAGTTTTCATCTTGTCGTCAACACAAGCCAATGAAGCCATCATACAGAGATTTGTTCTGTTCCCACACTCAACACTAAGCTTTAACGAGACTTGGATAAGTTTTCGTTACAAAGTCTTTCATAATTTTTTTATTGACCAAAGAACAGACAAGAAGCCCTATTGCGCAAAGAGGCTACAAGAAAAATCCAGAGAAACCAAAAGAATTAAAGAGCAACCCATTTCATGGAATCTGTTTTGTTTTAGGTAAAAGAAAACTCCAAAATCGAAGGACAAAACCCTTACACATGACAAAAACAGAAGGGAAGAGAGTGGGAGAGATTAAAGAACATACAAAAAGGGACTACACACAGACAAGCATGTCTCTCTTGTGGGGCTCTTGCCTCTCTCTTTCTCTCTCTCTCTTCTCTTTTCTGAAACCAAATTCGACCCTTCAATGAACACGAGAAACCAAAGTTGCCATCATGAAACAACAGTTTCTGGATGCAAACAAGAACAACAAGGAATTGAGCAAAAGACAAAGCTGTTTTCAATTTTTTAACTTTACTTTTCTATCTCTCTGATGAGAAGAAAAAAAACACATTTTTATTCTCTCTCAATATATGTATAATAAGCGTATATTTATTTTATTTTTTGCTTGGAAATGGGAAAGAGTGTGCATGCTCTTATCCTGCGCTTAAACTTTCTGTATATGGCGATGCCGTTGCAGCTTTAGACTCTCCAAACGAATAATAATATTATATTACATTCTTGCCAATTAAATAAATTAACACTGAAATTTCATTAATTAATCTTTTTGAACAGTTTACGTCAATGTTAAAAAAGTAGAGCAAGCACACGTAATCTCTGATACGCACAGAAACGTAGTTGAATGTACAAGTACTTTAAATGCTTGTGTAATAAGCCAGATGATGAACAAAGCTTTTAATATAAGTACCATCAGTGCTATATATATCTATATGTATTATTATACATCTATACTACAATCAATAAATATTTACACAATTGATTTTTATTTTCTTGCAAAAGTGTCATTTTTCCGACTACTTCGATTGATGTTGTATAAATATGTTTTTGATTAAACAAAAGAATAATATTGATTAGCTTTATGACAAAAGATATTTCTTTTTTGGTTGCAATAATATATACTTTTTCTAAAATGTTTATTGTGTTTCTGCTGAGATTTCAACAAAGGGATGCGAATGGGTGTGAAACTTTGGGAGAGATCTACAGAAGGTGCGTATGGTAGGAGAGAATGTCAACAAAGCGTATATTAGCATGCACCCTAAGAGTGTATGGGAAGGAGTGTATCTTGTAAACCTTTTTCCCTGCTGCTCTTTTCTCTTTCCAAGTTAAGACTCAAATAATGTTCTTTTTCTTTGGTCTGAAAATATAATTTAATATTTGGAATTATATGTAAGTATTATCGCCATCTCCTAAATAATAAAACCATACTATTTAATATAAATAACCTTCTTTTCCTTTTTCAAATACTCTCTAGGTTCTTATTTACTTGATGGTTCTTATTTACTTGATGTTTTAAAAAAAATATTTGTTTTATTTTAATTGATGTTTTAAGAATTCTAGACAAAATTTAATGTGTTTTTAGTGTTTTTGACTATTTAAATTTTGCAAATTGATTTGTGATTGGTTAGATTGTGTTGAAACTTGTGAAAAACATATTTTATTTATAAAATATAAAATAATTAATGTTTTCTTAATATATGTGAACAACCTAAAACATCAACTATATAAAAACATAGAGAGAGTATAAAATTTAGGATGTTCGGCCTAATTACATGATGTTTGCCATATAATTATGGATGTACTTATAGTTTGAGAGTTTGTACAATTGCATCCAATTGGGTGGGGAACTTTTAATTGCACATTAAGTTTGACATTTATAAAGACATGAACCTTAAGTTTAAAATAATTAAATTCGCACAAATCTGGTTAATAACGGTTTAATTAAGCTGGCTTAAGATTAAAAAAATGCATTAGCCGGTGGTAAACTAGTTTAATATTTGATTAGATTTAATTCTAACCCGTTTATCATTGGTTTAGAGACATGTGCAATTGTGTATCTTCTTCACTCGATAAACCCTAGAAATCATGAAGAAACAAAGTGGACTGGTTAGCTCTTGATGAAGACTTGTTATTTTCGAATCCAAACTCTCAATTTTCGATACGGGTATACCAATTTCAATGATTATTGCTTCATCCACCCATTTGAAAACATGTGTCATCTTTAAGTTACACCAAAAAATCATCAATTTCACCAAGCTTCATTATACATTAAAAATCCATACAATTGAAAATGAATTTCAATACGGAAATATGTAGAATCATTCATGTCGACTTACTCTGTTAGGTGTAACAAACGAACATTTAAAGAATCTCCAATAGGGATTGTGATCGGATTTTGAAAGTTTCACTTCAACTCTATGATCGCACCAACAGTGTCTCGGAACACCATCAATCCTATCTACAACTCTTGAACTTGAAGATTCAGACGAAACAGCTAACAACCCACTCATTTTTCTCTTCGAATTTCTCTCCTCGCTTTTGTCTAAACTTTTAGGTCTTACGAGCAACAACGACGATCTAATAAACAGGTCAAGAAGAAAGAATTTGGATCCTTTAGTTCCAGTCTAAAATAATACATTCCCTCCGGTTATACATTGGTACCGTAAACCGGCCTAAAACAAAGCAATTTCAACAATATGTCTAAATTGTTAAGTTGGTATATAGTTTGTGTGTAATTGTACATACCCCCAAACTATAGGTACATTTATAGTTATATGGCAAACTTCAGGTGTAATTAAATTGATATCCCTATAATTTATTAATCAACAAAAAGGTATTTATAAATCGAATGAAAACAAAAAGTTTGCCGAAGGATGAGGGTGGATGTTTTGCGCTCCTTGCGTGATACCAACCGTATCTTTGTTTACAAACTTATTTGGCGCTTAGTTTCCTCAGCTGATTTATTATGGGTGGCTTGACGAGGCATTACCTTCTCTGATAGGCCTCTTTCTGGGATGTTAAGGAAGGAACTCAAGGCTCTTGGTTCTATAAAATGTTGTTGAAACTTCGGGAAGAGATTTATCCTTTTCCATAGTTGGTATGAGGACTGGTCGCTAAGCCTTTATGCTGGTTTGACAACTGGTGAGAGAAAAGGACAATTATTGATCTTACAGATGCTAGTGGCACTCGGTATCTTGGCTTCAAGAGAGATGTTCGGGTCAATGAGGCGGGTGACGAGAACACCAAGCGCTTTTGCTCAACCCGGAATCGCCGTTTTCCTTGCCTCATTGATCATATCTCTCATCAGCAAACCCTGAGTACTTGCCATGATGTGGACATTTATCTTTGGTGTCGCGTAGACACACTATAATTTGGAGAAAACTATTTTGGTTCCCAAAAAAGGTACTTCGCTACTCCTTTATCTCTTAGTTGGCATTGAAATATCGCCTTTCTTTAGAATTAAGATGAGAAATTGGTATTTGATCCAACCTTGTGCATTATGTGACGAGAGAGATGAGTCAAAGGATCATCTCTTATTTGCTTTTCTGTACTCATTCTCGATTTGGGGTACACTATCTACGAAACTGCTGGGTAACAACACAAACCCGGACCGGACTGCGACCATTTAGGCCGTGTTGCACTTTCGATCACCTTTGTTGGACTCCATTCTTATCAAAATGGTGTTTCATGTAGTGTTATATTATATTTGGCGTGATCGGAACCAGTGTATTCATGGTAAACCAGGATCAATAATTGTAGTAGTGACTCATATGATAAACAAAACTATTCAGAACCGTATCTCCTTGGTATGATACTTGACGCGGAATCCCGAAAGAATCGTCACTCCAAGTTGTAAAGATAGTCTTTGGTCTTCAAAGAATTTGAGTAACCCCCACCTTAGGTATATCAAACCTAAGATTGTTGATGTTTCAACTCGCCTTCAATTAAGCAAGGTGGTGGAACCACAGAATGTTGACTCGACTAGCCCCCACCTTTAGTATATTAAACCAAAGATTGTTGCTATTTCGACTCGCCCCTTCACGCCAATGGCTAGGAATGGCCACACAAGTGTGATAGAAATCACTTGATAAACCAGTTTGATCCCTTGGATATGACACACCAAGAAAGATTGAAAAGTTCACAAAGAACAAAAAAAAGTCACTCTCAAATTTATTGATAAAAAGTTGGATCCTCACAAATAAGAATTACATGAGTTTATAAAGAAAAGAAAGGACTCTCTAGATTCCTCTAAACTTATTGAATGTCTTAAATAGGAAGAGTAAAAACTACTAAGTAAATGACAAGTAAATGTCACAATTTACTATGACTTGAATGAGAAGGACTCTTGAACTTTTGGCCTCCAAAATATCTTTTAGTCTTCCAAATTCGTCACTATTCATGGACTGGATTTTAAGACTTGATTTAAGACTTCTCTTGGACTTGTAGAAGGCTCAAAGTGGTTTGGACTTGGCAAGTATAAAGTCCAATGGATTCCTTATGTTGTTCTTTGTCCAAAAGGTCTTGAATAAATCCACAAATGCTCTTTTTAATTTGTTTAGCCCGTGATCTTATAATTGCACCGACTGGAATCTCCAAAGCTCTCTCGTGTTCTTCATTGCTTAGCTCCAAGTTCTCCTTAGCTTCCTTGCTACTTTCCATGATCATATCATCCCCTTCCTCTTGAAAAGGATTTGACCTCAAATCAGGTTCATCTGCATCAAAAGGAATCATGTTAGAAATGTTAAAGCTAGAACTGATTTTGTACTCACTTGGCAAGTCTATCTTGTAGGCTTTTTCATTAATCTTTTCCAAGACTCGAAATGGCCCAATGGCCCTTGGCATTAACTTAGATTTCCTTTGAGTTGGAAATCGTTCCTTCCTCATGTGAACCCAAACTAACTCTCCGGGTGTAAAGCTCTTTTCACGCCTTCCTTTGTTGGCTTGCTTTTGATATTGCTTAGTCTTTTGCTCAATGTTAAGGCTCATCTTTTCATGAAGTATCTTTACAATTTCAGCTTTCTTTTTCCCATCTACTTGAATGCCCGTGATATTATTGATGGATCTACAATCAACACACATGCGCCAAGTTCCATCCTTCTTAGGAACTAGTAAAACGGGCATTGCACATGGACTAATGCTCTCACAGATATATCCTTTCTCCATCAGTTCACTCACTTGCCTTTGCAACTCCTTGGTCTCTTCCGGGTTGGTTCTACAGGCTGGACGGTTTGGAATGAATGCTCCGGGTACAAAGTGTATTTGATGCTCAATCCCTCGGATTGGAGGTAAACCACTAGGGTTCTCATCCGGAAATACATCTCCAAAATCATGCAACAAAGAAGAAACACCACTAGGCAAACCGGGGTCAAGGTTAGTAGAACTCATAAAGACCTCTTTGTACATAAGTACAAATATAGGCTGATGTGAAACCAAAGCTCTTTTTATCTCACTTGACCTCACAAAGAAATTTTGGTGTTTTCTCTCTTTTCTCTCTTTATGTGTTTCACTCTTAAGCTCACTATTTTTTTGTGTTTTTCTCTCAATCTCACTATCTTTTTGGTATTTTGTGTTTGAATCACTCATAGTTATCTCCTCACGTTGCTTTAAAAGCAAATAATCTTGGTAGATCTCATTAGGAGCCATAGGAACAAGCGTAACAGTTTTCCCCTTATAACCAAAGGAATGCTTGTTGGTGAAACCATCATGAACAACTTTCCGATCAAACTGCCACGGTCTCCCAAGAAGAATATGCCCAGTCTCCATTGGCACAATATCACAAACTACTTCGTCCTTATACTTCCCAATGCTAAATGGAACCACAATTTGCTTTGACACTTTGAGTTCTCCAAACTCACTTAACCATTGAAGCTTATACGGCTTGGGATATTTTTGAGTAGTCAATCTCAGTTTCTCCACAAGTGTAGTACTCGCCACATTCGTACAGCTCCCTCTATCAATTATAAGACTACACACCCTATCAAGAACAAGACATCGCGTGTGGAATAGATTCTCACGTTGCACGTTCTCCTCTAGTTTACCGTGCACACTCAAAGACCTTCTAGCTACCAAAAGATCACCTTTGGTTGCAGGTAACTCCAGCTCATCTTGAGATGACATAGAATCTGAAACCACTTCTTCCTCAGTTTCGTACTCTCCGTTGACTCTAAGTATTATGGCCCTCTTGTTTGAGCATTCATTTGCATAATGTCCCCTGCCATGACACTTAAAACATTGCACATCACGATTTCTTGTAGAAGAGGTTTCAACTTTATCTTTGACCTCTTGTCGGCTAGTATTCGGCTTGGATTCAAACTTTGGCTTTGGAACACTTTTGTCTTCGCGTGAGTAGCTAGGACGTTGAGTAATAGAACTCATACCATAAGTTTGACGTGTGCTACCTTTCCTCTTGAGCTGATGCTCCACCAAGATAGCCTTATGCAAAATATCTTCCAATTCCACATAGTGTTGCATCTCTACTCGGTCTTGGATCTCACGATTCAAACCACTACGAAATCTGGCCATGGTAGCCTCACGATCTTCGTCTATATCGGCTCTCATCATAAGTATTTCCATCTCTTGAAAATATTCCTCCACACTTTGGTTGCCTTGCACCAATCTCCTAAGTTTTTGATGTAACACTCGGTGATAGTGACTAGGAACGAACCGTCGTCTCATCAAGGTTTTCATGTCTTCCCAAGTCTCAATGGGTCTTTCTCTAATTCTTCTCATGCTTGTCACCACTTGATCCCACCAATTAATAGCATAATCATAAAATTCAGTGGCTGCAACTCGTACCTTGTTGAGCTCATAATAGTTTTGACAATCAAAAACAAGTTCAATCTTTTTTTCCCATTCGAGATAGGCATTTGGATCGTTATTTTCTTGAAATGATGGAATTTTCAGTTTAAGTCCCCCTAAATTATCTTCAGCCCGACCTCTTTCTTCCCTAGCTCGTCTAGGTCTCCTTCGACTCGAGGTAGATGAGTGTCCATCTCAACCATAGTAGTCAACACCGCCTCTTTGTACTTCCGCCGGTGGTGGATCTCCTTGTACGTTAGGCAGCCGAGGTTGTTGCCTAAGTGCTATCTCATTTTAAACTTGATCCAAACGTTCATTGACGGCTTCCACCTCAACTCTCAACAAACGTGTCATCTCTCCCATCAAAGCTTGAATTTGGAGATTTGGAATTCCTTGTATTTGCTCACCCTCTGGATTATCGTTTGACATACTTAGAACCTGTAAAAAAGATTTGTTAATAGAAAAATGGCTCACAATCTCTCAAGTGATTGGCACACAAGTGTTTCCCTCAAATTATTAGCTTTTCTCTCAAATGTTCTCACAACCTTACGCCTTTTTCCTCTCTTTTTGGATCTCAAAATGTTCTTATAAAATTAATCAAACACTCTTTGATTTGTTTTCCCCAAGGGTCAATGACCTAACAAGTATCACACAACTCAAGTATTAGATAGATCTTGGTACACAAACAAACAACGAACAAGAATTTTTTTTTTTATAAATAATATAAGATGAAGGTTTTTTTTTCCTTTTTTTCTTGTTTTTTTTTTCCTTTTTTTTGTTTTTTTTTGTTTTTTTTCTTTTATTAATTAAGAAGAAAATATGAAAAGATAAAAGATGGAAAGATAGAAAATGAAAAGATAAAAGATGAAAAGATAGAAGATGAAGAAATAGAAGATGAAAATATAGAAGTTGGAAAGGTAGAAGATGAAAAGATAGAAGATGACTAGATAGAAAATGAAAATATTAACTAACTTGGAAGTGTGCTATGATACCAAATGACGCGGAATCTTGAAGGAATCGTCACTCCAAATTGTAAAGATAGTCCTTGGTATTCAAAGAATTTGAGTAACCCCCACCTTAAGTATATCAAACCTAAGATTGTTGTTGTTTCAACTCGCCTTCAAATAAGCAAGGTGGTGGAACCATAAAATGTTGACTCGAGTAGCCCCCACCTTTAGTATATTAAACCAAAGATTGTTGCTATTTCGACTCGCCCCTTCACGCCAATGGCTAGGAATGGCCACACAAGTGTGATGGAAATCACTTGATAAACCAGTTTGATCCCTTGGATATGACACACCAAGAAAGATCGAAAAGTTCACAAATAACAAAAAGAGAATCACTCTCAAATTTATTGATAAAAAGTTGGATCCTCACAAATAAGAATTACATGAGTTTATAAAGAAAAGAAAGGACTCTCTAAATTCCTCTAAACTTATTGAATGTCTTAAATATGAAGAGTAAAGACTACTAAGTAAATGACAAGTAAATGTCACAATTTACTATGACTTGAATGAGAAGGACTCTTGAACTTTTGGATTTTAATACTTGATTTAAGACTTCTCTTGGATTTGTAGAAGGCTCAAAGTGGTTTGGACTTGACAAGTATAAAGTCCAATGGATTCCTTATGTTGTTCTTTGTCCAAAAGGCCTTGAATAAATCCACAAATATTCTCTTTGATTTGTTTAGCCCGTGATCTTGTAATTGCACTGACTAAAATCTCCAAAGCTCTCTCATAATCTTCACTGCTTAGCTCCAAGTTCTCATTAGCTTCCTTGCTACTTTCCATAATCATATCAATACTCATGTCCCCATAAGCTTGAAGGCATGCTCCAGCTTTGGTCTGCGGTCCGATGTTTATAGTTTTATTGTTTTATTATTTTTAGTAATTAGTTATTGGTTTATTGGTTCATTTATACTATTCATACTATTCCACTTGTAAATCTCTTTTTTATTGATTAATAAATTTAAAATTTCAACAACAACAAAAAAAGAATATGAGTAAGAGTTAAAAAAAAGAAGTCCATGATTTCTTGGGAGACAAATTATTATAATTGCAAACAATTTTCAAATCAATAGTTTACTTTTTTACAATGGTATAACTAATAGTTGATTTCATCTCCTGTTAACCAAAAAAAAATAAAAAAATTCTCATAGTTCGTTGCATCAAATGACTATTGTTCTGGTTGTTGTTTATACGATGTCAACATACTTAATTTGCCTCATTAATATCTAAGTCCTAAAACACATGTTAATTGTGTTAATCTGAGGTGGCATAAATCTATATAAGTTGAAGAGTCGTATTCAATTGAGTACAAGAACGTCACTCGCCGAAAGTATATACAAGTTTATAAAATTATTATCATACAAATTTTAATTATCATAACTAAAAGAGATACTATCTTTTTTAAAAGTCGTATCAGAAGATCTCTATGATTCTAACACAAAAATACTTTTTAGTAAGTTAATATATAGTTTTGACTTATTGGTTGTTGTTATTGGGACGAAATAGTTGACATGTAGATTTGTATTAGATTATATGATATGGGAACGTATCACTTTCACATCATTAGTTCTATCATTTATGAGAAATACAAAAATCACTTTCCTTCATGTAATTGATAAGGACTAAACATAATATAAAGAGAGCATAATTCACTTTTATGATTCTGAATACGCATTGTCAAAATATTAGAGGAAAATGTGAATACAAATTAGAACCCTCAACATTTAAAAATAAAGAGAGTAATATTTGCCAAATCCAGATCTCTTTTAAGCATATTAGCAAATCAGAATCTTAAATACGATGTTGTCTGATATAGAGTGGAAACTTGTAAAAAAAAGTGAAAAGCAGAAGTTGGTGCTTTTGCGTCTGAAAAATTTGACCACTGGGCACGCGTGAAGTGGACGGTAAATCAATGGTTGAGTAAGAGAGAAAGCTCATTGCGTATATTAACTTTATACTATATTATTGATTTTTGGACCGACACGGCGCCGTTTTTGTTATTCGCAGTTCACATATCCTTACCTTAATCCACACCATATCTTCCATTCCCAAACATTTACTAATCTATTAAGGTTCACATCTTATAAATTGTAATAGTTGAAAGACTTTAGATTTGTTCTACTTGTTAACAGTGACCATAGAAAAATTACTGTAAGAGAAAATTAATCAAACAAGTAGAAAAATTTGCAAAGAGAAACTATTCAAGGGACCATAACAATGAAGGTTTAACAAAATTTTGTCTAGTCTGAATAAAGCAATAATAAGAAGATATTTTTATTGCAATATTAATACAAAATAATAAGGTAATGCTTGGAGAAATAAAGCCACGTCACAGTCCAAATATGAAAATTCTATTTCGTTCTTTCGCCAAGTAAACCACTCCAACTATAATATCATGCCATATTCGTGATTATCATATTCCTAACCGTTCAAATTCTCTATTTTTCTCATTCTAAATCTTTTATTTTATTTTTGATTCATTTTTGATCATGTGTTTGTGAGATATTGTTATTAAAATCGATTAAAAAAAAGATCGGATATCGATAATAAAGGTCCCAAATATCTGTTTTGGTTTATTAGGATTTGTGTCCATTAAACTAATACATAGCTTTGGAGTTTGGAGTATTTAATTAAGTCCCTACCGCCATAAATAAGCTCGTTTGTTGATAATAAATTTAAATCCCATGTTTTATTACCAATAGATAAAAGGTTAAATTGTCTTTTTGGAATTGAATAAAAAAAATCAGAAAACAGAGTTTGCATTAGTAACCAATCACAAGTAGACACGTGATGTTCATTGAGAACACGTCATAACGGCATGTGCCTTTGCGCACGCATCTATGTGGATCGATGATTTTAATCGGACGGTCTTGATTAAACGGCGTAAAAATCGAGCCGCACGCGCTCTTGCACGCCGTTCAACGGTTTCGTACTTCACACACGTCTTCTCTCAACTTCCCTAGGATCTCTCCTCACCGTCGATTCATTACACGTGTCACTCAGGCCAACGATAGATATTTTAACTCTATACGACGTCGTTCACAGTCACGTCCACGAGTCGCCACAAACTCCCCTCCCTAATGTTCAAATTACTCTCCTCTCCAACTTTCGTGGTCAAACTTTTTAGAGAAATTTTGAGTATTTATTTTTTTGGTGTACTTTTATTACAAAATGGTTTTCTAATTTTGTTTTTGTAAAATGAAGAAAGTCAGAAGCTGTAAGTAATTTCTCTGTCTTATTTATGACCAGTTACAAACATATATATGATAATTACAAGTTGAAAAGCAAGAAGAATAGACCTAAGTTTACCTGTCCTAAGAAAGCGATCAAGATAAAGAATAGAAGACATAATATACTAATTTACAACAGATTCTGTAAATCATTCCAATACCCCCCTCTCAAGTGGGAGCATACAAATTATGTATTTCCATTTTGGTCCTGAACTTGTCGAAACTCTCCCTTCCAAGTGGTTTCGTGAATATGTCAGCCATTTGTATAGTTGTAGAGACATGTTGTAATTGAATTGTGTTTGCTTTAACTTCATCTCACACAAAATGTAAATCCAGTTCAACATGTTTTGTTCGCTCATGAAAAACTGGATTTGTGGCTATATATATAGTTGATCGATTGTCACAAAACAAATCCAGCGGCTTATGATGTGTCACACCCAGAGTAACAAGTAATCTCTTTAGCCAAAGCAACTCCTGTGTGACGTAAGCAATTGAGCGATATTCAGCTTCGGAAGATGACTTACTTACAATATTTTGCTTCTTTGTTTCCAAGCTATTGGAGAACCGCTGAGTAGCACAATATATCCTGAGACTGACCTCCGTGTCAATAGACAAGTGACCCAATCAGAGTTACACCAGCCTGTAACATGTAATTTACCTCGTGCTCTCAAAAATATTCCTTGTCCTGGATCAGCTTTGAGATACCGGACTAGTCTTATGGCCGCAACCCAATGATCCTCTCTTGGCTCGCTCATAAATTGAAATAGGATGTGTACGGAGTAAGCTAAATCTGGTTGTGTCACTAGAAGGTAGATGAATATACCCAACAATATGCGGTACTTAGTAGGATCTGTTAGCAATGGTGAGGTAGACATTGCCAGCTTGTTGTTTTGCTCAAGCGGAAAAGTTGATGGCTTCGCAGTCAACATGTTTGTTTCTGTGATGATGTATGTTGCATACTTTCGTTCACAGAGATATATTCCCTCCTTGCTTCTTGAAACTTCGATGCCTAAGAAGTATTTCAACAGTCCCAAATCCTTCATGTGGAAACAGGATGACAAGTACTCTTTTAATGCTCGAGTTTCCGCAGAACAACTTCCAACAATTACAAGATCATCTACATATATCAAGATATGTAAACGAAAGACATTCTTTGCAAGTGTAAATAACGAGTAATCTGACCTTGACTGTGTGAAACCATACTCTACTAGAGCCGATGATAACTTCTGAAACCAGCACCGTGGTGCTTGTCGCAGACCATAAAGTGACTTCTTCAGGCGGCAAACTTATTTTTTACTTCCTTTTTCAAAGCCCGGTTGCAGTTTCATGTACACTTCCTTTTCCAAATTCCCATGGAAAAAGGCATTATGCACATCCATCTGATGAATTTCTCAGTTCCTTTTACAAGCCACATCAAGAACAACTCTCACAGTGTCCATCTTTGCGACTGGTGCATATGTCTCGCCAAAATCTTTTCCAGCTACTTGTTTATTTCCTAGAGCAACAAGTCTAGATTTAAACCTCTCCACTGATCCATCATATTTGAATTTAACCTTGTAAACCCACTAAGATCCTATTGCCTTTTTCCCTGTTGGTAAATTCACAACTTCCCATGTGTTATTTTCCTCTAATGCTAGAACTTCATTACACATTGAGTTTCGCCATCATGTATCTTTTATAGCTCTGCGGAATGATTTAGGCTCCTTTGTCTCAATAATAGCTGTCATATAGGCAATATGTGTGTCAGAGAATTTTACTGTAGCCTCTTCAATTGGATAAATCACTTTAGCAGATTCTGACTTTTGTGTAATATCGACCAAATTTGTATTTGGCGGTTTCGTCGGTTGCACCACAAAATCCTTGAGCATAACTGATGGAATTTTGCATTGTTGACCTTTGCCAAGCTGTTGTGGAGGTGCGATTGACGGCTCTGTGTATGACAGAGAAGGTATCTCTCTCGATGAAGAAGATGTCGTAATCGCTATTGATATATCACAAGGGTAGCTAATTGTTTCTGCAAATGGGCTTGGTTCATTTTGTCTTGGCCCATTATCAATTTTTGGACGTGTTCTAAGCCTTTCAATTGATGGCCTAACTCTTATTTCTTCATTTTGAAGAATTGGTCCAAGCGAAGCCCACACCATCTCTTCTTCTTGTTTTGTCTTCGACATCTTTTCATTAGAGAAAGGAAACTGAGTTTCTGAGAACACAACATCACGAGTTACAAAAAACTCTCCTTTTTCAATGTCAAACAATCGCCATCCTTTTTTACCATATGGGTATCCAATAAATGCACATCTCCTGTTTCTAGATGCAAATTTGTCATTACCTCTTTGTTGATTGTGTGCATATACTAGACAACCAAATACCCGAATATTGGTGTAGATAGGGGACTTCTTAAACAGGCGTTCATAAGGTGACTGGTTATCTATGACTGAGTTTGGAGTTCTATTTATTAAATAACAAGCAGTTAAAACACACTCTCCCCAAAACTCAATTGAAACATTGGCTTGGAACATCAATGCTCTTGCGACATTGAAGATGTGTCGGTGTTTACGCTCAACACGTCCATTTTGTTGAGGCGTTCCAACACACGATGTTTCATGTTTGATTCCAAGCTGAGCAAAATAAGTAGACAACGACATCAATTCTGAGCCATTGTCTGTTCGAATTGTCAAAATCTTTTCTTGGTGTTGTCGTTATGCCATTGTTATGAAGTTTTTGAGATGTACATGAGCCTTTGTTTTATCTTGTAATAAATATAACCAAACACTACGATAGTAGTCATCGACAATAGTTAGGAAATATTTTGCTCCACAATGTGATGGAGTTCGATAAGGACCCCAAACATCGACATGTATCAACTCAAAAATTCTTGAACTTTTATTATTGCTAACAGGAAAACAATCACGAGTTTGCTTTGCGCGGAGACAAACATCACACATCTTATTTGAATTAATTGAAACGTTGACATTCGAAATCAAAGAAATAGCTTGTGATGAGGGATGTCCTAAATGGCTATGCCACAAATCAAAATTTGACTCTGTCTTTGATGACACGGCCGCTGCAGTCTCCATACATCGATAATGAAATGTCCCTCTAAATCGCTTACCAACGCCAATCATCATCCTCGAACTGCGGTCATGTATCACAAGATACTCTTTAGCAGTTTGAAATACCCAGTCATTCTCATCCATCAATTGAGTCACTGAAATCAACTTAGACTTAAGACCTTCAACATAATAAACTGATTTCAACATCAAAGTAGATCCAATTCGTATTGAACCCTCTTTAATTGACACATTTTCTCTACCATCTGCCATGATTATCAGTACCGCAAGTACATCTCTAATATGTGTTAACATCTCAAAACGCCCGGTGAGATGATGAGAAGCCCCAATATCTAATATCCAAGGAGTAGAAGAAGAAGACATACCTGACAACTTTTCAGTTGAAGCAGATGTGTCCTTGTTTGAGTTCAAGAGATTTTTCAAGACTTTCCACTGCTTTTCATTCAGTTTAACGCCATCCTTATCTTTGTCGGTGACAACGTAGTTGGCGTGTTCAGTTTGGGGCTCAATATGTGGCACATGAACCCAATTAGCATACTGATTTTGTGGTTGTCCACGACCACGGCCAGCTCCACCACATCCTCTCCCATTTAATGTTCTGAGTTTTGGTCTGTCTCCCCACCACTCGGGGTACCCAATCACAGCAAAACACATCTCAGTAGTGTGCCCGGTACGATTACAATGAGCACACACAGTACGGTTGTCTTTAAGTTCTGTTTTTGATTGAGACTGCTTCATTTGAGCTGCAAAAGCTGCAACTTCTTGTTGTGAAGCCATAGTACCAACAATATCTTCTTCATGTCTCACCATGTTGTATACCTCCTCAAGCGATTGAATTGGTACCTGATCACAGATTGAGGAACGTATGGATCTGAATTGATCATCAAGCCCGTAAAGAAATTGGTGTACCTTATCTTCTTCACGGTCAGTCTCTTGGAGAGTTATTAAATCACATGTGCAATTACCGCATCTACACGTTCGAACCGGTCGTTGAGTAGCAAGGCTGTCCCAAATGCGATTCAGTTTTCAATAATAAGACTCAATCGCCAGTCCCCTTTGTTTGCAGCAAGCGAGCTCCGATTTCAGCTGCTGTAAACGCGATCCACTCATCACAGAAAATCGTCGTTTCAAATAAATCCAGAGATCTTGAGTGATATCTCTGTGAGAGATCGTTGATCGCAACCCATGATCGATTGTCATTCGGATCCATGAAACTAGATGAGCTTGAATGGTCTTCCAATCTTCATAATCCGCTGAATCTTCAGGTGGTTTAATGATTGTACCATCGAGAAACCCAAATTTCTTCCGTGAAATCAATGCAGTTTTTAACCCACTCGCCCACTCATCGTAGTTTGTACCTTTGAGAAGAGGATGGGAGATTACTACTCCAGGATTGTCCGCTGAGGACAAGTCATATGGTGAGATAGTTCTTCTCACATCAATCGCAACAACTGGTGCTTCAACATTAGCCATTTATCTTCGAAAAGAAAAATTAATCAATCAATCAATTTTGTTTTTAAATTTCAGGCTGTGATACCATGAAGAACGTCAGAAGCTGAAAGTAATTTCTGTGTCTTATTCATGACCAGCTACAAACGTATATATGGTGATTACAAGTTGAAAAGCCAAAAGAATAGGCCTAAACCGAACAACCCTAGAAAACGATTAAGATAAATAATAGAAGACAGAATATACATAATCTACAATAGATCCCATAAATCATTCCAATATAAAAAATGATCTTCATTATTAAACTGACGAAAATATTCATAAACCTTTTTTCTTATGAAAAGCTTTTGTACACAAACTTTTGTAGGAAAAATATAAAAAATATATTTTTAGTTTCAAATTTTTGGTTTTATTTATAAGAATTTATAAGATCTTATAAAAATATATTTATAAATTATTTTACAAAAATTTACAAAATTCAATTTAATTTTTTAAATAATATATTTATAAAGTATCGTGTAAAACTTTATAAAAAATAATTTATAAGTTATTTTATAAAAAAATTTAAAATCGACTTTTAAATCATATTTTTTTTGTTTTTTTAGTTTTATAATGTAGTATAAATTTTAAATAAATCTTATATATTTTGTTAATAAAATAATATAAAACTTTATGAAATCAGATTTTTGTAAAAATTATCTTATCAAAACTTATTTAAAAAGTTATTATATAAATCTTATTTATAAGTTATCTTATATAACTATAAAAATTGATATATAACTTATTTTATTAAAATTTATAAATATACTAATTTCAATGTTATGAGTTATAGTCATTCTTATAAATTTAAGGTATAGTATTTAACAAAAAAAGTTTGATCTACTAATTTTGATCATTGACTTGGGTTTAGTTCTTTTCATTCAAAAATTGTTTCGAGTATAGTATTTAAGTTGATTTACTTATTTTGATAATTCCATGGGTATAGACATTCAATTAAGGTTTACTTACTGTTCCATTCAAAAGTTAATATGTTCATTCTTTTGGATTTATATATCCATTGAATTTTTTTAAGGTACATTTTTCGTTTGATTTAGAAAATTTTGATCATTTATTTAGTTTAGACATTTAATTGGAGTTTATTTTTTTTGTCTAAAATTGTTTATTTATAAAGTTTAATAAAATAAATTATATATAAAATAACTTATAAATATATTCTTTATAATGTTTTTATAAGCTTTTTTATAAAAATTTATAATTGTTAAATATAAAGTTTGAAATGAAAACAAAAAGTTGGTGGGAAATGTAAACATAAATGTGTTTTTTGAAAATGTCTAAAAAAGGCAGTGTTGATTTTATTTTTTGAAAGATATTTTTACAAGTATTCCAATTTTATATGTTTATATTAAATAGTCCGATATTTATTTTTTAGTTTTTCTTATTAATTTTAGAATTTTCCATTGCCCTATATAATAAAGTTTCATTTTGGCTATAATCTATGTCTTCTCCAGAAAAAGAAAGTATTAAAACCGTATTAAAATAATTTTTATTTGTTAAAAATAAAATAATAGTAATTGTTTTTTTTTTTTGACCAAAAAAGGGTATTAAAAAGTAACAGTGGGATAGATGGAAAAAATATACTATACTAATAAAATTAAAAGCAAAATCATACAGCTGCATAGAGGAAACTATAATTCTAAAATATTGGAAACGATATGAGTAATTATGCCGCATGTTTTCTGGCACTTGAAATTTCAAAAGCTGCAATACTGTTTTTGTATTTATAAAAATAGTTATCTGCAATGGTCTATATATATAGTTAAGATTTTATACAACAACTTTAACCCTAATTACTATTCAAGCCATTGAATTATCTAAATCACAATTATAAAGTTATATCTCAACTAAACAAATCTCAACCTATCATGACTATTACTATTATACAGATATCATTTTGGTATAAATTATACAAGGATTTACTAGTCAATAGAATAGAAGAATATTGAATAAGAATTGATTATATCCAACGATTTAGTTATATTAATCAATTTATAAATTGTTTTTATTTAATTTATTAGACTCATATTAATATTTTAAAATAGATTTTGTTTAGAAGTTCGAAATCCGAACTAAAATCAATCTAAATTAGAGGAATCGAACCCGACAAATTATTCAAATAGATCATAAATATATATATCTAAAAAACTGAACCGGAACCCAAACCGAATCGGAACCCTATCAATAACAAAATATTAGGTTTTTATAATTTTTCTAATAATCTTTAAAATATTTTAAATTTTGTTATAAAAATACACGAACCCATATTTGATCTATACCAAACCGAACCGTATCCGAAAATTAAAAATAATTGAATAATTTTTAAATCAAAATAATCAAAATATTGAATCAGAGAAATTGAATCTGACAAAATATCATAAATGAATCATAAATCTATGTAACTGAAAAATTGAATTGAATTCCAAATCGAAACCGAATCATAAACCAAAATTTTACTCAAATATTTGGAGATATTGAATAATATCTGAACTGAATGGACTCAAACAAATATATGTGTATCTAAATAAATTGCCTTAAAAATAATAAATATTGTATGGAGTTTACCGTATTAATATTATTTAATAATATACATTTATTAAAGATTAAACCTAAACGAATTTCATACAATAATGTACATTATTTGTTAAATAATTATAAATAAGGTACGTATGATTGAATATAGTGTCAATTGTTAAAAAAAGTTTATAAGACAATAATAAATAAAAAGTGAAGTAGGGTATTAAATGCCGTATTTAATTCTCTAGTCTCATTTGTTACCTGATAAAACATATTACATCTCAATAACATATTATTTCATCCGTTTCATATTAGTTATCATTTTACAATATTTCATACATATTAAGAAAATAGTTAAATGTTCTATTATGATTTTGATTGACTATTAGAATTCCAAAACATTTAATACTTTATTTATTTAATTATGGGTAAATGAAGTTATTTTATATTAAAAAATACATTTGAAAATAAAAATGACAACTAAAATGAAACAAAAAATTTAATCTACAATGACAACTAATATGAAACGGAGGGAGTATTAACTATTAACCTAAAATCTAATACTCGTTACCATATTCGTTACATAAATAACATATTTATTATCTGCTAACTTACGTGGATGACATATTATTATCCGCTAACTTAAAAATAATACATGTTACAACATTTATTATTTACTAAATTATATCTATATTACCTGTTAATTAATTTATTATCCTTTAACGTATGACCTGTTAGCAAAAAAATTACATGAGTGACATACAAAATATCTACTAAGTTATATATACTAACCGTTAAACCATATATTAGATGATAAAAATTTGATTGCCGGCTAACCCAAATCGATCTGAAGTCCGATTTGATTTGTGGTTTTGTCGAATGGAACTTGAGAGCACCATCGTAGGCGATAGACGAAACTTATGAAGAAAACGATGAAGATGAATAAGAGGATAATTCATCGGTTGCGACCCAATGTAAAGAAATAGAGATATTCTCGTCATTATCGCTCTACCTGTTATCCACAATTAAATTTGAAATTGGTTTCATAAACTTCATCGGAATTCAGTTTTCCGAAGATCAGTGAATATAACTCGTCAAAAAATATGAGATTTAGATGAAAATATGATGTAATTGATAGCGAATGATTGATTGATATCAAACTCCATCATAATTGTAACTAGATGATGAACAAAACTAATCAAACAGATATTGATTTTCGTGTAGAGAAAGAACGTTTAGTGGAAGTAGTTTTTATCATGAAATTGGTAGATAAAAGAGAAGGAAAGAGAAGGAAGAGAAAATAAAGTGATGGAAATTTGTAAAGACATAATAGTCTTTTTATGATACAAATATTACCATTTAATTTAGATTTATTTTCTTGTTATGTATCCAAAGTACTCATAAATTAATGATAGGAATATTTTTTTAGTATGTATATATTTTCAATCTTCAAACTAAATAAAAATAATAATAAGCGTATATTTGAGTGTATTATTTGTTATGATAAAAAGTTGTTAAAATTTCTAATAAACTTTTATTAATATCGAATTTTTATATAAATATCTGTAACAAAATCTATGTTAAATATATTTTTAAAAATATTTATAAACTTTGAGTTAATTTTATCCTAAAATTTATAATATGGTTAAAAATAAAAATATCTCTCATTTTAATATATTAAAAATCTATTTGAAACCATTGCATATAACTGTTTTCATAAATACAAAATTCCGTTGGATAATTTATTCATTCCGTCTGTATTTTCCATAGCTGATAATTAAAATATGGAGTATACACGTGCACATAGATTATAATAAATAGAAAATCTAATTAACGAGTGACAGAAAAAGAAAAAAAGAGAGGAAGATAATAAAATGGGAGTGACGGGACATATCTTAAGAGGCTCTGGTACGTAGAGAGTAGTGTGGATACAGTTGTGGACCAGTGGGTGGCTCTCTTACTTATTACAAAATCTATTCTCTCTCCTCTTCTTTTAGTTTCAGGTTTAGTCAATCTTCCTCTATCGACCCACCTCCAATTGTCGCATTATTCTGTTCTTAACTTACTTTTTTCTCAGAAAAAAACTTATATTTTTTTATCTAATTACTTTACGCTTTCAACCTCTTTATGTACTATTTTACTACACCAATAAATATAATTAACTAATTTAATATGCTTTTAACTAAATCTTAAATAGAATTCACTATAGAGTTTATTTTTTGCGATTAGATTCAATATTGTGTTGTTTTAGATTAAAAAAATTTATGAACCAACACAGAAAATGACGACGTTTTGTGTAGTAAAAATAAACTTTCTTAAAAATGAATCATGACATTTTTTGCTTCTACTTCTTAAATTGGGAATTAAAGTTTCTGAGTTTGAAAAAGTTCGAGATGCAAATCTAGATTAAATTCAGAAAAAATTAGTCTTACTTATATGATAATCTACTATCTATGAGATCCGCAACTGAAAGAAACAATAAGTTGCACCTTAAAGCAGATCAATTTATGGATTCAATACTCAAGCACATCGAAATTACCATTCGGAAAAGAGTAGCAAGTTTAAGATCACATAATTGTTCTTCCGCTTCAGTTCTACTCCAACGCAAGTTAGATTCACGTCCTCCTTAACCCCCATAGTCTTCTTCTTGCTTCGTCAATGACTACTCGTTCTTGCGATTATTTTTTTTAATAAAAAAATTCGATTACACACAACATCATCGTCGTGTTGGTTCATAAAATTTTTTAGTCCAAAACGACACTTTAATCGCAAAAATTAAACGTTATAATAAACACTATTTGTGACTCAATTAGAAGCATATTAGACTAGTTAATCATATTTGTTGGTGTAGTAAAACCAAAACCGTGTATAAAAATTTGATAGCACAAAATAGTTAGACCAAAAGTATAGCGTTTAGTCGTGAGAAGAAAATAAGTTGAGGGGGTAATAATGCATCAACCGCCAATTTTATTATTATCTTATAAAGTTTTTTTGTATTTTCTTAACTTAACCATGGGCATTCGGGTCTTTGGATCATGTTTGGATCGGTTCTTTTCGGGTTTGAGTCTTTCGGGTAAAGGAGTTTTCTACCTATTTAGGATCTATTACAATTTTTGTTTGGTTTCACTTATGGTCCATGGGTCCGGATCGGTTCGGATCCAAATTTTCAAGAACCAAAAATAGCCGTTTACCCGAAAGTTATCCAATGACCCAAACCTGAACAAGGACCCGAATACCCGAAAAATATTCATACCCAAAAAATACTCGAATGCACGAAAAATACTCAATTGTTTTTAATAAATTACTTAAAATATTTGAAAATAATCTAAAAATACATATATACCCGACAAATATCCAAGAAATCAGATCTGAACCTAGACTAATATACCTGTATACCCGAAAGAATTTTTGGTTTCGGGTAGGAACCAGAGCCGACTTGATACCCAAATGTATTTTATAAAAATACCCAATAGAATAAAACTCTAAAACTCAAATTCGAACACAAACATGTTTCTTCAAATTATTTTCGATTCGATTTCTCGCGTTCGGATATTGTGCCCAGGAACTCTTACATTGAGTCAAATATTGCAAACAAGGGATGATAAAAAGTAAATGGAGTTTTGTAAACTTATATCATCTTCAAACCATTCCTCCATATTTTTCTCCAAAATAGTTACTCCAATTTTTTTCTTCTGTTTCTTCTCCAACCTATTACTCCATTTTGTACTCCAAAATAATATTTCAAGCATATTCTTTTTTCAATTTGTTGAATATTTTCAGTAAAATCCTTTGAGTTTTAGTAGTTATAAATTAATTTACTTTTAACAATACTTTTAGGAAGCTATAAATGCTATCAAAAATCAAACATACATTTTTAAATAATATTGCATTACACCATATAAATAGAGAAATAAAATACAAAAATATTTTTATAAAGTAGTTTATTGTAATGATTTTGTGAGTTTATCAAATTTAAATTTTTCTATAGAGCGGTTTATTGAAATGATTTTGTGAGTTTATAAAATATTTTAGATATAATACGTATAATCACGTATAATACATATATTATTAAGTTCATTAATATTTTTAAAAATATATATTTTAAATATATAGTTTTATGAAGTATAATTGATACAAATAGTTTTGTTTAGATACAAGATAAAAATAATTAAAATTTGAAGGATTACTTTATAAATAAAAAAGTCTCACTCTAAAATAGAGAGACGAATAGTGTTACTCTAAATTTTGAGTAATACTACTCATTCTTCTATTTTGGAGTGGTAAATAGAGGTAAGTTGGAGTTGGTTTTACTACATAAATAGGTATTATAGAGAAAAATAGAGTTGGGTTGGAGATGCACTTAAAAACAAAAAAATATTTTCATTTTAAAATGTATGAATTAATTACTTGTAGGAAAATACGCTAACAATAATGTTTAGCTAATATTGTATTTTTACTTGTTTTTCTATTTATGTGATGTAATAAAAATTTATAATAAATAAAAGTTTGATTTGTTAATATTGTTATGGATTAATTAAATTAGTATAAGTAGGAAGAATATATAGATTGAAAAGTAAAAGGGTATCTTAAAAATTAATAAGATGATTGGTCAAAGTAGAATAAATTATTGAATGAGACATTTTTTTCATACATGAAGAACTCTATTTTTGAAGAAAAAAATGAAACTAATCATTGAGATGTTGTGAGTCCGAACTATAATATAATAGGCAAACATGATATGCGATTCTACTACAGTGTATTATAATCAATAGTTAACTTATAAGTTTCTTAGAAAACTATTTTGTAAGGTCACAAACCAAAAATCATGTAGCATGTGTATATTATTAAAAAGTTGTGGAAAAGCGAAGAAGATTTTTAAAAGGAAATAGAAGGGACCAATAAAGGAGGGCTTCGTATCATTACATTGAGAATGCGTAATAATGCCAACAGGATACAAATGACAAAAGTAAGTAGATAAATCATAATAATCAGAAGGAGAGAATAAGAACAAT
The DNA here is from genome assembly GCA_023374145.1 of Lepidium sativum. Lineage (NCBI taxonomy): Eukaryota > Viridiplantae > Streptophyta > Magnoliopsida > Brassicales > Brassicaceae > Lepidium > Lepidium sativum. The sequence goes on along the minus strand of JAKUCM010001336.1, from coordinate 20,857 downwards.
CATAACTTATGAATGATGCACATTCCATTTTACACATCGATATTCATAATCATCATAACATAACATAAAATGGCTATAACCATCTATATATGACTTGGTAAATTCAATTTAAGTAAATGGCTATGAGACAAAGATGAGTAGTCAAACATGTGAATCAATATGGAATACGAATCGTACAAATGTATATAAATACAAAGATATACGATTATGTGTATAAATACGCAGGTATAAGTGAAAGAGACAAGAGAGTGAGAGAAGCGTGGAAGCTGTGGGAGCTTTGTAGGGTTTGAACCCGACCATTTTTAATCCATTTTTCCAATCGAGATTTCTTAAAAGCAGTCCTTTTTTTTGTCTCTTCTGCTATTTTTATTCCTTCTTCTTCATTATTGTTTTTTCTTCTTCAAAAGTAGCAAACAAATATATATACTTATGTATCATCCTAGCTAGGCTATTGTATGGATAATGTCGATCAGACTTAATGAGACTTTAAGTTACGTTTGAATTATCATAGGATTTTAATATGAAAATTTTAACTATCATATATAGCAATTTAGATTTTTTTCAACTAGATATGTCACATTCAGGTTTTTGTAACGTTTTAATTGTGGAAATGCTTTAGTTCTAATAGTTGGCCAAATTATTACAAAGCTACTCTCCAAGAAATAAAGTTCACAAATTTACATTATGAACAATAGATTATTATCCTTAATCATATGTGTGTATTATTTTATTTATATTTTCTTTTAAAATATTTTAGTGATATTTATTTGCTTAATGTTTTGGCTAAATATAATTATTTGCTTATAGTGTAGTACGTACCTTAACTAACAATTTTTTTTATAAAAAATTCTGTTCATAAGAATGACAAAATACACAAATGTTTTTGTTTCGTATAGAATGACTTTCAGACTTAAACATTAAATTCAAATTACTGTGTAAAGTTTTCATATTCACAGTAAAATGTAATGAATCTTATAATTTCACTGTGTGTTTTTGGTAATTAGAGGCTATTACTTTAAATAGATAGAAATTGCACATGTAAGGAAATGATAATGATAGTAGTAGTCAGAAAGTGTATAGGATGTCAATTTTGTCTGTGATTCGAGTAAAGTAAGGTTGTGGGTGAATATGAGTTGCAAAATATAGGCATTTTTGTAGGAATTATTGGAAGGCTAATTTATGTGGCTTGACCTAGTTATTGATTATTTTTAGTCAAAATACTCAATGATCTGTGCCAGATTTCCATGCTTTTACTAATTATAAAACCTATATCTCATCATTTCCTATCTCCACTAACTATTTTATCTTTTTGATTCTACATTAAGCAATTCCGTAGTGATCATAAACTTCTAAATATTAGACCTATTTTTGGAATTAAAGAAAAGAATAAACTAGTACTATAAGATAGGAATAGGTCCTATGCCCACTAACTTTAAAAAAAAAAAAACTGTCGGAGATATTATAGAATATAATTAGTAAGAGAAAAGGCTTATTTATTTATATATTTAATGGGCTTATTATACTCATATAGAGCCCATAAGTGTATATTATCTTTCTTCTCTTCCCATTCCATCTTTCTTTTATTCTTTTTTAGTCTACACTTATCAGGGGTTGATTGGTAGGATTGTAGTTGTTTTAGACTACAAAAAAAAATGAAAGAATTGCTCAAATAGAGCAAAATATAGTGTAATTATTAAAACAGTTTTTGTCTATAAAAAAAAGTATCAATTATACCTTTGAAAGAAAAACTGTTTTTTTATTCTATTTTCTTCTTATTCTTCTCTGGTTAATTTCACAAAAGAAAAAAGAAAAAAACATATACTATAAACCGTCGTCATTAACCTCTCTGTCTTTTCTTCGTCGTCTTATTCAACGTGTTATTCGTTGTTTTTCATACTCGTTGTCTTCTTCTTCATCTTGTTCTTCGTACTCGTCGTCTTCATTGTCGTGTTGTTTATTTATCAAAGGTAAGTTTCTTCTTTTCTTCTTCCTCTTTTCCTCTTCTTTTTCTTTTCTTCTTTTTCGTGAGGGCATTTGTGTTTAGGGTTGACGTAGACATTGGGTTTCTCGATTTCGCGACATTTGGATTTCTCGATTTTGCGACATTTGGGTTTTTGTTCTTCATCATTCTGTGTCAAGTAGAGTTCTTCCCGGTCTGAGCCAATATGATATAGTTCGTAATTAGTTGTGAGGGTAAAAGTGAAGTACCGATATGATTAGTGTAGTAGAGTTAGTATGACGTTTGGTAGAGTTAGGTCAAAGTGGGGTATAGTTCGATTATGTGTAGTAGAGTTAGTCTGTCGTTTGGTAGAGTTAAATTATCGTGTGGTAGAGTTAGGTTGTAGTGTGGTAGAGTTGGATTCCGTGTAGTAGAGTTAGTCTGACGTGTCGTAGAGTTAGATTGTAGTGTGGTAGAGTTGGCTTGTAGTGTGGTAGAGTTAAGTTGTAGTGTGTGGTAGAGTTAGGTTGTAGTGTAGTAGAGTTGGATTTCGTGTAGTAGAGTTAGTCTGATGTTTGGTAGATTTAGATTGTAGTATGATATAGTTGGCTTGTAGTGTGGTAGAGTTAGGTTGTAGTGTGTGGTAGATTTGAATTCCGTGTAGTAGAGTTAGTCATGTAGTATGGTAAAGTTAGATTGTAGTATGGTATAATTGGCTTGTAGTGTGGTAGAGTTAGGTTGTAGTGTGGTAGAGTTAGTCTGATGTTTGTAGAGTTAGATTGTAAGATTGTAGAGTTGGCTTGTAGTGTGGTAAAGTTGGCTTGCATGTATGTAAAGTGTAATAGAGTTAGTATGACGTTTGGTATAGTTTATTTACCTGCAATGGAGTTGGGTTTTTTAATGTTTATCGTTTGTTTTCTTTCATCTCTAGATATGGCAGACAAGAAGTACCCGAAAAAGTTTCTCACACACGGGTACCAGTGATGAAGAATCGAAGCATCAACCATTTCTGCAATCTTAAGAACATCAGTAATATGATCAAGGGTATTGGTGATGATGCATACGTAGACATAAAAGAGAACACTTGCGTATGCGTTTTTCAGAAGCTAGCAGACTCCAAATACAACTTTACAGGGAGGCATATAGAATACCTGTTGATGAATTAACTAGTGACTAAGAAGATGTATGAGATTTGGGTGCTGTTTGGGTCTCGGCCTACGAGGTTTTCTCTGCACGAGTTTGAGGAAATAACGCAGCTTAATTGCGGTAACTTAGTGAAGACTTCTAATGTGGCAGATGAAGCCCACAAAGAACTTTGGGAAGACATTGGTTTAGGGGTTGGTGAAGGCCCTAAATGGGTAGAGTTGAAAGACCTCTTGGGGAGATGTAGAGGGTGGTCTTTCAAGAAGAGGAAGATGGTGGGCTTGCTAGTGGTTTTTAATGTAGGAGTTTATGGTTGCCACACAAATATCCCTTTTAGTGCTGCGAAGTTGATTGCAGATTTTGAGATTTTCGAGAGGCATCCATGGGGAAGAGTGGCGTTTCTAGATTGTAGAGTGATGTTCGAGAGGCATCCATGTTTGAGTCCATCCCCATACTTGCTGAAAAATTTGGGGAGCATAGAGAAGGTGACGTTCCCATTATACGATGGATACCAATCAAAAAACAAACCATTGAACCCGATGACATGGTGAAGTTGGAGCTAGTAAAGAATGGAAAAGTAAATTGCTTTTCTAGTAGAGTTGGTTCAGGTGATTGATATAGTTCATTTATGTACAATAGAGTTCATTTACGTATAATAGAATTCAATTTCAAGAAAAGTGGAGTTGATTTCAAGTATAGTAGAGTTCATTTTTTTCAAGTACAGTGGAGTTGATTTCAAGTATGGTAGAGTTCAATTTTTTCAAGTACAGTCGAGTTGATTTCAAGTATAATAGAGTTTATTTACGTGTAGTAGAGTTCATCTATGTGTAGTAGAGTTCATTACATATAGTAGAGTTATTTATGTGTGGTAGAGTTCATTCGTGTATAATAATAAATTGCATCTTCTCATCTACCAGGTACGTTTTAAGCAGCTGACTACACAGCCTTTGGAGATAATGCCTTTATGGTCAAAACAATATTGCAGATCCCAAAGTGGACACCATGCTTGGAGACATACTTGCCCCCAGGCTAAATGAATCCGCTTGGGACATAAGTAATAAGAGGAAGACATATGCTTATGTCGAGGAGAGGATGAGCAAGCGTAGTGCTAGTTTAAAAGAGCAGGTGAAGTTAGGGAAAGAGAAAAAAAACAGAAGGATGACTCCAAGAAAGAAGAGAAAAAACACAAGAAAGAAGAGAATAAAAGAATTCAGATTATGATGGATGTTCCACTACCATGCATGATGTGGTGAGAGTCGTTAAAAAGAAAAAGCGGAAGGCAGAGGAGTCGAGTGCATTGCTTGACACTCTTAGAGATATGACCAGAGCCTTCGAAGGGATGAGACACGATCAGAACGTGTTTGCTGAACATATATATCATCTTGAGGAGAGTAGGCTGGATGCCAGGGCACAAACCACAATGCTTGCTGAGCGTGTGAATAAGCTGGAGGGTAACACCTCAGATAATACAACCATGCTTGAGAGGATTCTTAGGCTGGAGGAGACCAGAGTGCAACCACAAGTTTATAGCCTGGCTGAGAATGCAGATGAGGGTGGAGGTCAGACAACTCCACGACATCAAACTCCTGAACATGTGAATCGCGAAGATGACGTAGAAGGCGATATATACAGTACTCTAAACTCCCGTAATAATAAGGAACTTAAATCGGTACGTAAGGCTCTATTTGAATGAGACTTACTGTGATTGATTTATCCTATGTACCAACAAACATTACATACATATTTGTACGAACATAAACATAAAGTTGTGGGTTGTTAACTTTGGTAGAGTTTATATATGGTTTGGTCGAGTTATGTTTAACTCTACTAAACAATTATTGTGTTCAAAACATCTCTACCAAACCATAAAAATGAACTCTACCACTATTAGCAACTCTACCATATGTTAAGCTAACATATTAGTGTTACTCTTTGCAGACACCTCTTTGGGAGCGACCTACCCTGGTGGACTCGGAGTCGGAGAAAACACCAAGTGCAGGTTCAGGTGTTGTGCGTAATATAATTAAACTAACAAAAGTGGATGCTCACCTCGACGACACCCAAGTGTCCCAGCCAGCACTAAACATACCATCCCACCGAACCAGGTAATCCCGTTATAAATAAATCTTATTGGTAAAGTGTTAAATAGAGTTGACATTTTTCATATTTTTTGTAGAATAAATGGGTTATCCAGAGTCAGGAGACATCCGACCCTTTGAGCCCGTTATCACGAGTTGTTAGGAATCCAGAAGCGTTACCACTATTAGTCACTTACGAGTGTTTGGTTGTGTGTGTTTTGTATTTGTCCCAGGAGAACAAATGAATAAACTCGAGCCCAAAAACATTAAATGAATGTTCATTGGGTACTCTATAACGCAAAAAGGATACAAGTGTTATATACCAGATACACGCAGAATTATGGTGTCTAAGGATGTTAAGTTTATGGAGGAAAAATGTTATTATGAAGCCAAAGATTTGGCAAGTATTCAAGACATCACCCAAAATAATTCCAACCGGGAAATGGGTCTCCGCTTAGTGCTAGATAAACTTGTGATTTCCTTACAAAGTCCTCAAGGAGCAAGGATAGACACAAATCCCAAAGAAGGTGATCAAAGTGCTCGAGTCGCAACCGACCCAACCCCTCAAACCGAAGCCAACGCCCACGGGACGCAGCCAGCACGGGAAGAGAACATACTCGGGGAGGCTGCGGCCGACTCGAGTAATGTCACGGCTCGACGGGACGGAGTCATAACCGACCCACTGAAGCCGCTGATCTTACCGAAGCCGTGCCCACTAAAGCCGAAGCCGAGTGGACCACACCCCAGATCACGGACGACTCGGCGAAGGACACATATGCCCTGTACAGATATCCCGTGGCCTCGTGCGAAGACGCGCCCGGCCCGTCCCAGACCACAACCGGAACGAGCACACATTTGCTCGACCCGTCATCCGACCTCATCCTAGTTGGTCTATCGCCCCTCCGCCGCTCCACCCGACACCGCAAGGCTTCCCGGTGGGCCGATCCACATGTCTACTTCAACAACATGGCCATGGCTCACCCTCCTCAAGCTCCATGTCCCTTCATTCACATCTTCCACAAACATCACGCCTTCCTTACACAAATTGAGCAATATTCCGTACCTAAGACGTATGATGAATCCAAACAACATAAGGTATGACGTGACTCTATTGATGATGAACATAGGGCTATGGTATGGAATCACACTTGGGAGGAAGCCAAACTTCCACTTGGAAAGAAAGGCGTCACATCTAGGTGGATCTTCACTATCAAGTATAATAGTGATTGAACGATTGAACGCCACAAATCAAGACTCGTGGCTCGCAGATTTACACAAACCTTTGGCGAAGATTACAATGACACATTTGCTCCGGTTGCCAAACTTCACACGGTACGTGTTGTTTTATCTTTAGCAACCAACTTGGATTTGGAATTGTGGCAAATGGATGTCAAGAATGCATTTCTTCAAGGAGAGTTTGAAGATGTGGTTTATATGCACCCTCTTCCGGGCTTAGAACATATTGCTCGTCCCGGCCAAGTATTACGCCTAAGGAAGGCTATATATGGTCTCAAACAATCACCAAGGGCGTGATATCATAAGTTGAGCCATACTTTGAGGGACCAAGGCTTCAAGAAGTCCGAAGCCGATCATACCATATTCACTCATCAATGTAAAGATGGTATTGTGGTACTTCTTGTGTATGTTGATGACATTATCATCACGGGAAACAACTTGACCAGGATCCAAGGTATTAAATCCCATCTTCACTCTGTTTTTGACATTAAAGACTTGGGAACTATGAAGTATTTTCTTGGTATTAAGGTTTGTCGCTCTCCGGAAGGTCTTTTTCTTTCTCAACGCAAATATACACTTGATCTTTTGCAAGAATGTGATGTAGGTTCAAGAAAGGCTTCCACACCTCTTGAAGATGCCTACAAAGTCACGTGCAAGGGGGAGAATGATGAAGATATCCTCTTTGCCGATGTACACAAGTATCGGAAGATAGTTGGCAAGCTCATATATCGTACCATCACAAGACCGAACCTAAGCTACGCGGTGAATCAAATAAGTCAACATATGCAAGCACCATGACAATGCCATTGGAATACGGTAGAAAGGATTCTCCGATACCTTAAAGGAACACCCGATCATGACATTTGGATGGGAAGGAACAAAGACACAACACTTGTCGGTTATTGTGATGCGGATTGGGCCGGAGATAGACAAGACCGGAGATCTACAACCGAGTATTGCACGTTTCTTGGAGGCAAATTGGTAACTTGGAAAAGCAAGAAACAAAAAGTGGTGTCATGCTCAAGTGCGGAAGCCGAATATAGAGCAATGAGAAAGCTCACAGATGAACTCATATGGTTAAAGGCATTGCTTAAGGATTTGGGAGTTAAGTCACAAGATCCGATCACAATGCATTGTGATAATCAAGCCGCCATTCATATTGCATCAAATCCGGTATTCCATGAGAGGACTAAGCACATCGAAGTGGATTGTCACAAGGTTAGGGAGAAGATTGAAGAAGTTGTAATCTTGCCTTGCTACACAAGAAGCTCGGACCAACTAGCCGACATATTCACTAAGGCCGCAAGCACAAAGGTATGTGAATTTATATGCTCAAAACTCGGATTGGTTGTAATAACCAAACCGTGACTATAAACCACACTCTTTTCCCTCTATTGGTTTTGTCCCATTGTATTTTCCAATAAGGTTTTTAATGAGGTGGGAAGTCACAACTTTCAAGCTTACTCCTAATGATTCACATTATGGAATTAAGCTTGAGGGAGAGTATTAAACCTAAGACTTGAATAAGAAGCAATCAAGATGCCTTGAAGAAGAAGCAATCAAGTTTTAGAGTCTCTTTCCCTTCTTGTGGCTTTTGGAGACTCAAGGAGGGAGTCAAGGTCACATGTCTTCCTTGAGACATGTGAGAAGAGAGCTGTTGGCTCCTAGGGAAAGAAGAAAGAGCCGTTGGCTCCTAGGAGAAAGAGATAGAGCTCTTAGAGCCAATTGAAGTTAAAGCTAATTACTACTTATAAAATTATCTACTTATAGGTCTTATACATGTATGTAGTAGCTCTAATCTTTCTTACATAGAAGAACTAGGTTGTATTATAAATAGGATGTAGAGCCTTATGTAAAGATTAAGTAAGAGAAAAAGAAAACTCTTCTTCATACTCTCATCTCTCTCATTTTCGAAAATCTCTCAAGCTTCTTTACCAAATCTCTTGAATCTTTGTCTTTAAATCTCTTCAATCTTATTCTTCAAAAACTAACATTACCTCTCAGTTTTCATTTGATATTCAATTAAATGCTAATGCGGAACATATATTTTGTGTAATAATCCTGAAGTAATAAATGATGGTGCATGTGAAAAGATTTTATAATAGTAATAGATTTAACAATTTATATCAATCGTTCATGTACTGGAACCGTTTACAAATTGTCATGTGTTGAAAATTAAACACAAATAGCAATTAATATGTAAAAGTACTTGACAAATTCAATGTTTCATAGTAGCGTTATCAGAGCAGATCAGTGCGTTATAAGTAGCCGATAATCCATGTCATAAATTCTACAAAATGTTATCTTCTGATTTACATGGATAATTCAAACTAACCCAACTAATCTCATATCTGATACTAGTACATTATTAAATTATCTTCATAACACATATTCATTCATAACACATATTCATATATGATCAAAGTTTTTTCATCAACAATTGAATCGATAAAATTGATTTATAAAAAAATTATTCCAACTAGAATTGAGCGAGATTCAAACTCATTACTTAATATCAAGATAGATGAGACCAGGCAAAAAGTGACCAAAGTTTAATTCATATATTTATTTTATGATATATATTTAAACTAGGATAAACAACCGTAAATGAGACATTAAAGAAAGAAAGTAGAGAATAAGGATTAGTTAACATAGTTGGTGCCAAAGGCCAAAAGAAATTTCCGAGATTCAATCATTACTAATCATAATGATACAATCATTGGGTTAAGACTCAAAAACATAAGGATTATTAACACGATTTTAGTCACCCCCCATTATATATCTTTGACTTCTCAAGCATACATATTACCAACCCAAAAAAATAAAAAAATATAAGACATATGTTACGTTCGTTTTGGTTATGAGATTAGATTCTTTTGATTTGGTCGCCCAAATTAAACCATATCAAATGGGCGATTTTTCTGATTCAATCTTGGTTTAGAACACATTCGTACTTATAATGCCTAATTAATCATTAGGAAATGACTAAAATCTATGGTTGAAACATATAAGGAAAGGACGTTTCGTACAAATAATAAGCATTCGTACTTTATTTGTGAACTATGATTTGATCCTTTCAATATATATTTATATGTTCAATACTTACTGTGCGTTTTTCATAGTCATATTAAAACTTGAATTTGTTATTCTCATGTAAGTTCTTTGATATTTTAGCCGACTGAACTGTTTTTGTTGGTTTCTGCTGTTTGAGATGTTGTTGTCACGAGCTCAGTATAAAAACATATATGTTACTTTAATTCACATGCCATCATATGTATTCTTACCCCTTAATCGATATAATAATTTTCTTAATAAATGAAAATCTTTATATATATAATGCCAATCTAGTTTAGAGAAATTCCGTTCGAAGCAAACAAAACCATTAACATGCCACCATCTAACTAACCAAACAAGACCACTATTTATAATAATATCAAATTTAACAGATGCATTTCAAGAGTTGGGGTCATAAAGAAACTATTGCGATTAGCTTGAAATATTGGTTCATTCAATTTCCAATCATATTCATCCACTCACCACGTTCATTATAAGTTATCATATATATGATCAGAAAATGATTGAATTGTGTAATGTATAATTGAGGGCAGAGTTTGCAGTTGGATAAAATGGAAAGAGGTCTTCAAACTATGGCTCTTATGGGCTCTCTCATTTTCTTGCAACTCACTCACTCATACTTTGTTGCACATTCTTTCATTTTTTTTGTAAATTCTTACATTACTTCTTTTTTAAATCAGTTTGATTATTTTGGTTTTATCTTGGCTTACAATATTTGTTTTATTTTAGTGATACTTATATAAAATTTGATTGTAAAGGCGAATTGAATATTCGCCGGCTATGCATCCAGTTCCAGCCGGCACGTACGGGAATTCATAATTTATTATTGTCTGCATTGTCAATGTCAGACACGTATTTATGAATGCATATACACTTTCATTTTTGGGATCACAAAAACACTTTTTTTCTTCCACAATCTACGGTTTTTATCAAACAAGTAAAAAACATCCATGACGGCAATTTTCACACCGTTTGATGTGTGCTATGTAATTAATTCTCTTGCATAATAACTATACGATAATTTCTATGAATATAAGACAGACTGAACAAGTCAATTCTCATCCATTTCTTAAATATTCGTATGTTATACAAAAAAAGAGATTGACCAGGTGATTAGAAACTATTTTATACATTTACTATAAGCTAACAAATAATGGAAGCCCTGATTATTGAATAAGTAGTACTATTGAAATTAATTTCAAATAAAGCGTTCTGATAATTATAATACTTTATCATGGACTAAATTTTGATGAGCTGGTCTATGAACTGGCTAGCTCATTGACGTACTTCACGACTCTATCAAAAACCACTAATCATTCACCCAATAAACTTTGGGTTCTATATATAATTTTTCTACTTAAATTTATTTATTCGACTCTCCGATAACAACTTAAATTTATTTATTATTTAATTAGCTTAATATCCTATTTGATTTTAAAAACATACTAATTGTTCTTTTGGTTATTTTTCTTAACAAATTATCATTGGATCCACATATAAAATAATAGAATTGTCCCGGACGATATTGAATAAAAGAAAGAGAATAGCAAAATAATGTGTGAGACCCGTACTCTAAGCCCAACTAAAAAAATAGAAATTTAAGCCATTAGACCCATAAATAAATAAAACCCAATACCTATGCATATTTACATACATATAAAGATACCTAGAAAAACCTAAAGAGAAGAAAAAAACATAGCCACCATATGATTCGTCCGCGTGAAAGAGAAAGAAGAGGTTGAGGAGAATTCGGTATCTTTTCAAATTTTGATAGTATGTTCTCCACCCAATGATCTAGGTGGGGACGAAAGCGGAATCGAATTCGGAGTTATGAATCAAAAGTTATGGTGGTTTCTCTAAAACTAAAATCTGGAGACCGAATATGCGATCATCCATGTTGAGATGCAATTTCCCATAGAACCATAACAAGCCAGAAAACAATCACATTTTGTTGGAAAGACCCGATGATCTACTTTCCAGATTTGGTTTCTGTTCCGGATTAGGAGTTGGTGTTCATCAGGAAATAACGGTTCAAGTCAAGAATCCGTTTCTCATCTATTTTCAACATTATGCTAAGGTTAAGTTGTGATTTGCGAGACACCCAACTTTATCTTAATATATATAATTGTTGATCCTAATATTATGATAATTGATGATTGAGTGATAATATGATTCTTTGATGTGAATGATTGAAAATGTATATTTGTGCGTGATTATGGTACATCTCAAAGAGATATACCATTGATAAAGGATAGATAAATAATTGATAAAAGATTGGTTAAACGATTAATTAAAGGAAAATATATTTGAGAAGTTGGAGATGGAAAAATCAATGATTGGAACAACTTGTTGAAAAACACAAGTTGTAATGCTTTATGTGCGTAGGTTAAGCATTGTGTGTATTAGGTTAGAGCTTTGTGGCATGATGGGCAAAAATGATCTCCTCAGTGAATTTTTATATTCACCCCTCTTATTTTCCCCTTTTCAGGATTTTTAGAAGATTTTAAAATATGAAGTTTTAAAGAGATGACTTATGGAAGAACCAAATAATAACACATTGTCTCCCAAAATCACGAGGGAGGTGTTACAATTTGGTATTCAAAGTCTGGGTTGAGACCACTCCGATTCTGACCTAGTGGATCAAGATTTTTGAAGGATATTTATGAAAATGGCTTCAAAGGAATTTTTTTCGAAAGCTAAGTTTAGTGAATTTTTTTCGAAAGCTTGGTTTAGTGAATTTTTTTAAATGCTTCCAATAAAATTTTTGCAAATAAAAAGACTTATTTAATTGAATAAGTGATATGTTGTGTGTGCATTGACTGCTTTGAGTGTTTGTAGCTAGTTTCGTGTTAATTTTGTCGAGAAGTTCAGTTTCAAGTGTGTGTTGGCTGTGATGCAAGAAGTGGTTGAAGTTTTTGTTGGATTTGGAGGTAAATATGTTTGATTAGGGATCAAACTCTTAGCCAAGAATTCGAAGACAAATTCCGTTTAAGTTAAAGAGAATTGTGAGACCCGTCTCTCTAAGCCCAACTAGAAAATAAAAAATCAAGTCATTATGCTCATAAGTAAATAAAACCCTTGACCTCTGCATATTTACATACATACAAAGATACCTAGAAAAACCTAAAGAGAAAAAAACCTAGCCACCATATGATATGTCCGTGTGAAAGATAAAGAAGAGGTAGAGGAGAAATATGTTTCAGTATCTTTTCAAAATTGGGTAGTATGTTCTTCCTCGCCCAATGATCTAGGAAGGGATGAAAGCGGAATGAAATTTAGAGTTATGAATCAAAAGTTATGGAGGTTTCTCCAAAACTAAAATATAGAGACCGAATCTGCGATCACCCATGTTGAGATGCAATTTCCCATAGAACCATAACAAGCCAGAAAAATATTACGTTTTGTTGGAAAGCTCCAAGGGTCTAATTTCCATATTTGGTGTCTGATCCGGATTAGGAGTTGGCATGAGAAAACAACGGTTCAAGTCAACAATCTGTTTCTCATCTGTTTTCAGCATTAGGCTAAGGTGACGCTGTGATTTGCGAGACACCCAACTTTATCTTAATTTATATAATTGTTGATCCTAATTTTATGATACTTGATGATTGAGTGATAATATGATTAGTTGATGTGAATGATTGGAAATGTATATATGTGTGGATTATGAGATGTACCATTGATAAAGGATTGATAAATAATTGATGGAGGATTGATTAAATGATTGATTAAAGGAAAAATATGTTTGAGAAGTTGGAGATGGAAAAATAAATGATTGCAACAACTTGTCGAAAAACACAAGTTGTAAGTCTATGCTTTATATGCGTAGGTTAAACATTGTGAGTATTAGGTTAGAGTTTTGTGGTTTGGTGGGTAGAAATGATCTCCTCACTGAGTATTTATACTCACCCCTCTTATTTTCTTTTCTTTTTCCAAGATTTTTATAAAAGATTTTTTAAACAATGAATTTTTAAAGAGATGACTTATGGCAGAACCAAAGAATAACACACTGTCTCACAAGATCACGAGTGGGGTGTTACAATTTGGTATTCAGAGTCTGGGTTAAGCCACTCCGGTTCTGACCCGGTGGATCAAGATTTTCAAAAGATATTTATGAAAATTGCTTCAAAGGAATTTTTTCGAAAGCTTAGCTTAGTGGGAAAAATGATTTAAATGTTTCTTATAAAATTTTTGGAAGTAAAAAGAGTTTATTGATTGACTAATTGATGTCAAAATGTTGTGTGTGTGCATTGATTGCTTTCAGTTTCAAGTGTGTGTTGGCTGTGGTACAAGAAGTTGTTGAACTTTTTATTGGATTTGGAGGTAAATATGTTCGATTGGAGATCAAACTCTTAGCAAAAAATTTGAGGACGAATTCCATTTAAGTTAGGGAGAACTGTTAGACCCGTCTCTCTAAGCCCAATTAAAAAATAGATATTCAATCCATTAGACCCATAAGTAAATAAAACCCTAGACCAATGCATATTTACATACATATAAAGATACCTAGAAAAATCTAAATAGAAAAAAAACATAGCCACCATATGATATGTCCGCGTGAAAGAGAAAGAAGAGGTCGAGGAGAAATACATTTTGGTATCTTTTCAAATTTGGATAGTATGTTCTTCACCCAATGATTTAGGCGGGGACGAAAACATAATCAAATTTGGAGTTATGAATCAAAAGTTATGATGGTTTCTCCAAAACTAAAATCTGGAGATCGATTATTGAGATCATCCATGTTGAGATGTAATTTCCCGCATAACCATAATAAGCCAGAAAATTATCACCTTTTGTTGGAAAGCCCCGAGGGTCTATTTTCCAGAGATGTTGTCCGATCAAGATTAGGAGTTGGTGTTCATCGGGAAACAACTGTTCAAGTCGACGGTCTTTTTCTCATCTGTTTTCAGCATTAGGGTAAGGTGAGGATGTGATTCACATCCATTTTTATCTTAACTTATATAATTGTTGATCCTAATTTTATGTTATTTGATGATAGAGTGATAATATGATCAATTGATGTGAATGACTGAAAGTGTATATTTGTTGTGAGACATCTCAAAGAGATGTACCATTGATGAAGGATTTATGAAGGATTGATTAAATGATTGATTAAAGGAAAAATATGTTTGAGAAGTTGGAGATTGAAAAATCGAGATAGGGAAGATTGAATGGAACAACTTATCAAAAAACACAAGTTGTATGTTTATATTTTATGTGTATAGGTTAAACATTGTATTATTTAGGTTAGAGATTTGTGGTTCGGTGGGCAGAAGTGATCTCCTCACTTAGTATTTATACTCACCCCTCTTATTTTTTTTTTCCAGGATTTTTAAAGAGATGAGTTATGGCATAACCAAAGAATAACACGTTGTCTCCTAAGATCAGAAGTGAGGTATTACACAATAATTGTAGGAGACATATCGTACTGGATGACATATTTATTATAGGCTAACATTAAATGTATCACCCATTAATATATTTCTTACAATTGATATATTTAACACATGCTAACATATTTCTTACTTTTTATATTGGCTAGATTGGTTACATCTCTTATACTGGTAACATATTTCTTACATATTAATATATTTAGTACATGGTAATATATTTATTACTCGATAATTTTTTTTTCTGGTGAATACATTAATTATCCGATAATTTATTTATTAGCTATTAAAAACGTGTATATTTCAAATGGAGACTAAAATTATCACTATATCTTCATCTTCTTCATCTCTAGCCATCTGTTTTTTTCTGTTCAAACACATTTGCACCATCCCACATGTTGCTTTGTTCACGAAGAAATCACTTTTAACAACCAGATTTCATGATGAAGAAGATTGAGCGAAAGACAAAAGCAGAAAAATTACCTCTTAAATACAACTTCATAATCTACAAACAAACAAATTTTGAATATACAAAGAAATGGAAAACAGAAAATATTGAGAGAATATGGTGGAAAAGAAGATGAGAAGGAATTGAAAAAAAAGAATGAATAGATATGGTGGATCGAAAAGAGAAAATGGTATGAGGAAAAAGAACACTTGTGAGGAGAGAAAAAAGAAAGAGAGAACTTAAGAAAATAAAAAAAATGGTGATTTTTTTTTGTCAACATTGGATCGACAAAACCCGATCCATACCGTAAAATCATTTTAAAAATTCTTTTTTAAATTATCATAATGTAATGGGTAAAAATCAAACTCTGATATCAAATCATTAACTGGATTATTTTAACCACTAAAATAAAAACAACTCAACAAATAATCTTAAAATTTGAAACAGTAAAAACATTTTCCTCTCCTAATTTCAAATCTTTTTATAGATGTATATTCAAATTACTCTTTATTTATTCCTCCAATAAACTTTGGAGTACAATTTTTTGCGTAAGGAATCATCGGCTACGGCCTAAATAAAAGACGAGAGTATTCTACACCCCTTCACATTTTACACAGCAAGTTTATTTCTATATTATATTGCCCTAATTAGCTAACTAATTATGTTTGACTTGATTTGTATATGAATTTTAGAAAATCACTTACGTCCTTGTTCACTTTATTCCTCCAATCCAAAAATCAACTCTATAAATTAATCACAATGCAAGGCTGTGTCGCCTATGCTTTTCGTTTCATTATTAATATTTTATATTTGAGCTACCCGAACTCAATGTTGGGAGGATAATTTTATTTTTATTTTTTAATCACAGGTTTTGGTTTATTTTACTATTTTTGTTAATAAAATATATGTTCATCAATCAATATTTTATATTTTTTAATTATCAAACCACATAGATAGAGAGGCGATCTCCGATGACCTCTTCAGTGATATTTTTCTGGTGGCGATTCACAGCAGATTCTTTTTATCTTGATCTCCATTTCATTTTTTAAGGAGCATATCTATATCTATCCTCGTGGCAGCACAACAACAAGTTTTCAAATCGGAAGAACCTTCTCTCATCTTCTCTTATTCTTTCCAAAGCTAAGTTGTTTATACCTTGAATTTATATTTCGCTTAGTCTGTGTTTGTACCAATAGATTATTGTTTTTAAGTACATTGATATGCTTTCAAGTTTGAATCTATAAGGTATGTCTCTTTGATATTCCCTTTGTTGATTGCCTACTTTTTATCGTAATCTTATGATATATATTCGTTTCCAATGGGATTTCAATCTAGATCATATTTCTCATTATGATAACCTAGAAAACTTGATTCATTGATTGATCATATCTCATCCCAGAGGAATGATTTCATGGCTTGTGATAACATTACTTTCACAAGTTGTGCTATTGTCTTGATCCTGATTTTAGAGATCATGAAAATCAGAAACAAATTGTGGGGTGTTTGAATTATATTACTTCAGTCATCTACTATTTGGCCTCAGCTAGCTAGTACCTTGATTTCAATCCATTAACAATGCTATCTCTATGTTACATGGAAGGTTCAATCATTGATTTCTGCGATTTACTTTGGGAGAGATGACGATTGGACATTGCTTAATCTTTATAATCTTCAGTATTCTTATGGATCTCATTGCCTTTTCCTTAATGCGATTTGGTGGGGTGGTGAACTTGTATATCACATTAACGACCAATTAGTATTAAAAACAATGAGAAGAAAGCAAATATGCTCTTCCTACAGCTCATTGAATCTATGTTACATAACTAGAAAAGTTACATACAAATTGCTTTCACATTGTACTATTGTTGATCTTGTTTTCAAGAATAAAAACAGATGCAGTATCCAATTCATCATTGATTATATTGATAGGATTCATTCACTTTGCTATGTATCTTAGTTTTGTTGAGAGTCCTTTATTATCTTCACATATTCTCATACATGGTCGATGAAGTGTCTTTTAAGCATGTTGGTCATAGTACTATGTGGAGATGGTTTCTGGTCTCTCCAATAACCAGTGATGAACCATTACTTTTTATTGCTAATCTTAGAAAAAATTTCGTACGACAGAGGAAAATCATATTTTACATAAGATCCGCCATATTTTGTTTAATACCTGAACTGCTCTCCAGTTTTGATCATGATTAGGGATGATTGTACAACCCAACAAGTTGATCATAACTACATGGAAATCGTAGACTACATTAGTGAGATCATAGCAAAGGGATTGGTATTTCCTTTACTAAAATATATTCCTATGTGTCTTGTTGATTTCGCAGTTACTTATTGGTTCTTTTTAGCCTTGTGTTTTTAAACTCAGAGCTGTAACTAGTGTTTTTATGGAAGTTGTAAGCCTTGTTTATTGTGACACAATTATTTTCTAGATTCATAGAAGTTGTGATTGTATTGTGGTAGTAATATATTTGGATGAATTTGAGATTATAGGCTGCAAACAATTTAGTTTCTCCATTGGTTTCAGAATCTGGGAAGTTGATAATAGTTTCATGAGATCTGTTGGTTTCAGAATTACAATACAAAGGAATAAGAATGGTTTCATGTTTGTGATTTTAGTAATAAGTATGGCTATCTCCCACGTCTGTTTACGACAAAATTAAAGAAGTCGCCTAATTATTTCCAGTGATCTGATTCATGAGATTTTTGAATTTAAATGGTTACAACTTTTCAAATTTCAAGTTAACTTAAAAGTTTGGATTTAGAAAGGATACATGAGAACTTTTTTTTTTATATTTAATGTAGTTTCAATTTATCATCAAAGATTTCAATTATCATTTTTGATTGGTCTGATTTGAGGTGGTACTTTTTCCTAATTTATAGGATTTCTGTTAAACCTAATATGTTACATGGTAAGAGAGTCTCTCCATTGTGGTTGCGTTATTATAAAAAGCTATCATCCTCTTACTTTTATCGACATAAACTCCTGTATTTTCCTCTTGAAAATTGCTGGTTTTTGTTCACTTTTTTAAACGAGATTTCTCTCTTTCTTGTGTGTGTAAGGATGTCTCAACTAAATCTCAATTTGAAGAGTGCTGAATTACGATCATCTCCAAGGAGGATGAAGATCAAGATTCCTAAAATTGATAACGCGACTTTACTTGCAAGATCATCCAAGGTTCTGATGGATCGTTGTTTGAATCCTCTCATTCAAAACATGGATACTTTCATATTCAGAATACTTTAGTTCGGGAACTTGGTTGGGCGAGTCAATGGTTCTAATTTGGGTAATAGACGCTTCCAGTTTGAGATCAAGGAAATCAAAGACTTAGAAGGTGTTCTCAACTATGGCCCAATCAACTTTGATGGCTGGATGGTAACCTATGCTCCCTGGAAACATCTTGTTGATGCTGATTATCCCAATACAATCTGCCTTTGGATCCGAATGACATAATCCTTTTGAATACCGAGTAGAAGAAGTCTATCGCCCTGATCAAAATTCCTTGCTCTAAGCCTCCATTATTTTTTCTCTATTCTAGAATTTCAAGAAGGGAAAGAAAATGAAATCATGTTTGAGTACAACTGATTTGCAAGATTCTACTCTCTCTGCTATAGGATGACTCATGATGCTAGTAGGTGTTATAAGGCTAAGAAAGAAGCTTCAAAAATCGGTGTTACTGACAAAGGAAAGCAAGGAGCTGGTGCCAGAAACATAAGTTTCAAAGGTGCAGTCCTAAGTGGTAGACAACAGACAGTTGCAACCTCTAAGGTTTCCATACTTTCTGGTACTAGTGAGGGTACAAAAAAGACTCGTGGTTCATCTCAAAATCGCCCAAAACGAGGTGCTCTAAAATTGGTAATCTCTGAACCTTTACCTGATGATGTTGTTATAAGGAAATTGGTGGGCTTTCCTTCCAAAAGGTCTGATAAGACTATTGTTACTTTATGCTCCAAGAAAATATAGAGCTCGCTGTTTCAAGGAGGAGAACCTTCTAATGCAGTCGCTGCACCTAATGTTGAGCTTGTTGAGATAAAGATGACCACCTTTAATGTTATTGGTTCAATTACAACAAAAAATATTATCTTTGATGCTGCTATACAATCTAATACACGTAAGGTTTTACACTCACCAAGTCTTTTAGTAAACCAAATTGGCGACAAAAATGATGTAGTTATGCAGTAAGCTGTCACATATCACAATGAGGTAGCTATTTTGGATACAATGGCATTTGAGCCTGCTGTAGTCAGTTCCCAAAATTTTGCTGAAGTGGAAATGGCTAGGATCCATGAGGAATTTGTTCGTAAGCTGCAATACTACAAAGAAGCCCGACTTGCAAAATCTCCTCCAGGTTTGAGCAAGCTCATCTCTAGGTCTTCAACTCCTCCCTCTGTTGGGGGGGGGGGGGGGGGGGGGGGAGGAATTCAAAGAAAATGTTGGCCACTGCGATAATGTCTAACTGTAAGATGCCTAAGAAGAATAAGGCAAAGGTAGGGAAACCTAAGGAGCAAGAATAAAGCTCTATGTCATTTTTATTTAACTTTATGATGTTTCAGACTTTATGTTGGAATTGTCAGAGAATTGGTAACAAATTTTCTATTAATTATCTTACAGATATTTGGAAGAAATCCAAACTAGATTTTTTTCATTTCTTTCAAAAACCAAGAATAATTTTATTTTTATGAAAAAATTCAATTACATTTGGGTTTTAATTTTTTATCTATTGTAGAACCATCATGTTCAAGTTGAGGCTTAGCCTTATTTTATTCCGATAATTTCAATGTAATGATAAATTACAAGGATAAAAACATGATAAATATCTTTTTAGATCTGAGAGGTTTAAGATCTGATATTACTTTTTTATACGAGGATCCAATCTAGAATAAAAGAAACTATGTTTTGGAAAGATTAATTAAAATGGGTTTCATCAAAAATTCCCCCGGTTAATTATTGGTGATTTTAACGAACTATCGGGCAACCATGAAAAGCAAGGCGGTTCATTGCGACATGCTAATTCTTTTATGGTTTTTAACCAAATGATTCGAGATTGCAGAATGGTCGATTTTCCAAAACTAGGTAATTTATGGTCTTGGTGAGGTGTCATAAACAACTGAATAATCCGCTGTGTACTGGACAAAGCTTATGGTAATGGGGGATGGCATGATCTATTCCCACGATCCAAAGTCAAATATCTTGAGATCATTGGCTCCGATCATAGACCTAATTTAGGTCGATTTAATGATCAGGCCTATGAACCTAATAAGCAATTCATTTTTGACAAAAAATGGATTGTAAAGGGCGGTTTTAAGGAAATCATAGAAAAAAACTGGAAAGGTTTCCCCTGCTGACAGAAAGCTTCTATCATAGGAAAGATTAAAAACCGTCATAAGGAGATCTCTCATTAGAGGAGTAAGAATATCCTTCCACATCACCAGAAAATACTGGATTTACAAAAACTTATTGAAGATTCCAAAAATTGTAATACAAATAACACGGCAATTTCGGAAGCTAATTTAAACCTTTAAAAGGCTTATATTAAGGAGG
>JAKUCM010001335.1:0-38024 GCA_023374145.1 Lepidium sativum | reverse complement strand
ATAACTAGGTAACTTAGGTGAGGAAGTATGTACTCTTTTTCCCATAGAGAGTTTTGTCCCAATTGGGTTTTCTCTCATGGTTTTTAATGAGGCAGATGGAATCACTACGGCGAGTTACTTAGGAGTCTTACCATTAGGAGAATAATGTACAAACCAATCTGGTTTTGTACTTACTAGATTTTGAGGTGCACCAATTAGTGGGACGCTTCGTTGTTTTTATTTAAACGCTTCGTTGTTTTATTTAAGTTTCAAACTACTTGTTGTTTTTCGGTTTAAAAACTACATGCTGTTCTGTTTTAGGGTTGTATTTAAACCCCAGAACTTGCTGTAAATTTCTTAGAGTATTATCATTGAAAAAGACTTCTTATTGAGTTTTCCATGCTCTCAAGCCACGGTTCTGGAAATCCTAGAGCCTGAATCTCCCATCACGTTGTGAGCCAAGAGATTCTTCACCAAATTCATCTAATCACCAAAATCTATCCATTAAATCCTTTCAGCCGTCACCACACCAATTCAAATCACGTTTTTCATCCTATCATATCACCTGTCATCATCTCCATCAATCCTTCAGTGTTTTTGTCTCACAGAGACCTTTGCCACGTATCTCAGGAAATACTCGATCAAATCCGCTCAAAACTCATAACCGAGTTTCTCACACTCCAATCTATCCGCTGCTCAAGTTTCATTCGATTCCGAGTACTCTAGCCCCGATTTTCAGAGTTCTATCCTAGGGAGAATCACATCAAGTGGTATCAGAGCCAACTCTGTGCCAAGGCTGAGAAATTCTCTAACCCTAATCTCTCTTTCTCTTGATTTTTTTTCGTTTCTATTCTTTGTTTTAGGGTTTGTTTTGTTCTGTTCTTGTTGCTTAGGTTTAGAGAAACGTTTTTGTTGTCCCTAGTTCTTAGGCATTCGTGTTTTCCTCTTAGAATTAGGATTAGGTTTTGTTTGCCCAATTGAATTAGGATAGGTTGAATTTTCCTGATTGAATTAGGATTAGGGTTTTGTTTCCTATTTGTTTTAGGATTAGGTTTTTAGTAATTCTTGATTAGGTTAGGAATAGTTAGAAATCCTATTCCTACTAGGATTAGGAAAAGAATTTTCATTTTTTTTAGGCTTTTATTTCTTTCTTTTCGTCTTAGAACTAGTTACTGTGAGCTGTTTTGACTTCCTTTCAGGTACAATGGAGCTTTCAGCTGAAGCTATGGAAGCTCTAAGCAAAGCCATGGCTCAGCAAATCAAAGAAGCCAATCGAGCAACAGCTTCTCAACTCTTTCAGCAATTAGAGCAGCTTGATAGCAAGTTTGAGAACCGATTCAAATTGTTGATTGAGTCGCAGCTCAAGAGGAAAGTTGGCAGATCTACTTTCACTTCCAATACTCCAAAACCGAGAGAATTCAACAAACCAGCCTCATTTAAACCAGCGACAACAGTTAGAGAAGAGGTTAAAACCGAGTTTAAACCCAGAAGTGGATCTTCTACTAGCAGCATTAGACGCTTTAAATGTCAAGGAATGGGACATTACTCCAGAGATTGTCCTAACAAGAAAATGTTTCTGCTGAAAGAAGGAGGAGAGATTGTACCTCAAGATAGTTCAGAAAGCGAAACAGAAATTGATGTGGAGGAAGAAGAAGAACCAGCAGCAGTTGGAGAGATGTTAGTAGCACGCAGAACTTTGAGTGTTCAGATTCATCCAGACGATCGGGAACAACGTGAGAATCTTTTCCACACAAGATGTGTAGTTCAGGATAAGGTTTGCACCTTGATTGTTGATGGAGGCAGCTGCACCAATGCCGCCAGTGAGGAGATGGTGAAGAAGTTTAATCTTAAGACTACTTCACATCCTAAACCGTATCAGCTGCAGTGGTTAGACAACAAGGGTGCTGTAACCGTTTCTCAGTAAGTACTCATCAAGTTGGCAATTGGGAAGTATGAAGATGAGTTGCTGTGTGATGTTGTGCCAATGAGGTCTAGTCACGTTCTGTTGGGCAGACCATGGCAGTATGATAGGCGTGTGATGCATGATGGGTACACAAACAAGCAGGTGTTTGAGTACAAGGGACGAAAAATCTCTCTTCTTCCACTCACACCAGCTGAAATCTACAAGGATCAGATGCATATGAACAGAAAAGAGAAGGAGAAAGTGTCAAATGCATTATACATCAATCACAGTGAGTTTAACAAGCTGTTTGATCCAGAAATGACTACTTTCATGTTTGTGTACAAGGAGACATTGGCGTGTACTAAACCATCAGAGGAGCTTCCACATGAGATGATTCAGATTATAGAGGAGTACGAGGACGTTTTCCCCAGAGGAGATATCATCGGGACGGCCTCCAATTCGTGGTATTGAGCATCAGATTGATTTAGTGTCTGGTTGTGTGTTGCCAAACAAACCAGCTTACATAACTAATCCAGTTGAGACTAAAGAGCTTCAGAAGCTAGGAGGAGCTGCAATCAACTACACAACTTATGACAAGGAGCTGTATGCATTAGTTAGAGCACTTCAAACGTGGCAGCATTACTTGTGGCCAAAAGAATTCGTCATTCATACAGATCATAAGTCGTTGAAGCACTTAAAGGGACAGCAAAAGCTCAACAAGAGACACGCCAGATGGATGGAGTTCATAGAGACGTTTCCATGCATAGTTAAGTACAAGAAAGGTAAGGATAATGTAGTTGCAGATGCATTATCAAGAAGGTACATTTTAGTCTCTACTTTAACTTCTAAGTTGGCTGGTTTTGAGCATATTAAAGACTTGTATGAGACTGAAAATGACTTTGCTGAGAGCTATGGCAAATGCCATAAGTTTGCTGTTGATAAATTCTTTAGACAGGATGGTTATTTGTTCTACAATAATCGCTTGTGTATACCAAGAGGATCAATCAGAGAGCTGCTAGTTAGAGAGGCGCATGGAGGTGGATTAGCAGGGCATTTTGGAGTTACAAAGACTCTACTTGGACTGCAGGATCACTTCTATTGGCCAAACATGAAGACAGATGTCGATCAGGTTTGTTCTAGGTGTGAAACATGTAAAATGGCTAAGAGTAAGGTACAGCCACACGGTTTGTACACACCTCTTCCTATTCCTTTGCAGCCCTGGACTCATTTATCTATGGACTTTGTACTTGGCTTACCTCGAACCAGAAATGGTAGAGATTCTATTTTTGTGGTTGTTGACAGGTTTAGCAAGATGGCTTACTTTATAGCTAGCCACAAGACGGATGATGCTGTTTGTGTAGCTAATCTGTTTTTCAGGGAAGTTGTCAGATTGCATGGAATGCCTCAAGTGATAGTTTCAGATCGAGACACCAAATTCTTAGGGCATTTCTGGCAGACTGATGGACAGACAGAAGTAGTGAACAGAATGTTGTCAACACTTCTAAGGACGTTGGTGAAGAGCAACATCAAGTCATGGGAAGAGTGTCTACCACATGTAGAGTTTGCTTACAATCATGCTAAGCATTTTGCCACTCTCCTTTCTCCCTTTGAGATTGTATACGGTTTTAACCCACAATCCCCTCTAGACTTGATTTCTTTGCCTTTGAGTGTGAAATGTAGTGCAGATGAAAAAGCAAAGGCTGAACAAGTTAGGAGAATTCACGCCAAAGCCAGGGAGAATATAGAGAAGAAGACTGAACATTACCAGAAGCACACCAACAAAGGAAGAAATGAGCTGATATTTGAAGAAGGAGATTTGGTGTTGATTCATCTTAGGAAAGATCGATTTCCAGAAGAGAGGAAGAGCAAGCTACTGCCACGAGTTGATGGTCCATTTGAAGTCATCCAGAAGATCAACAATAATGCTTACAAGATCGATCTCCAAGGTAAGTATAACATATCAAATTCGTTCAATGTTTCTGATATGCTTCCTTATGTTGCAGATACAGATTTGAGGACAAATCCTTTTCAAGAGGGAGAGGATGATATGATCGTGGATGACACAACAGCTGCAGCACCTGAAGTATAGGGTCGGATTACACGTTCCAGAGCTAAGGAGATGGCCAAGGAAGCTCATTCCCTCATTGCCGAAGGAGTTGACGAGCTAGCAGCTGCACAAGTCTTCAACATCTCCATCTTGAAGACTTCTCCTGGTAATGATAACTAGGTAACTTAGGTGAGGAAGTATGTACTCTTTTTCCCATAGAGAGTTTTGTCCCAATTGGGTTTTCTCTCATGGTTTTTAATGAGGCAGATGGAATCACTACGGCGAGTTACTTAGGAGTCTTACCATTAGGAGAATAATGTACAAACCAATCTGGTTTTGTACTTAGTAGATTTTGAGGTGCACCAATTAGTGGGACGCTTCGTTGTTTTTATTTAAACGCTTCGTTGTTTTATTTAAGTTTCAAACTACTTGTTGTTTTTCGGTTTAAAAACTACATGCTGTTCTGTTTTAGGGTTGTATTTAAACCCCAGAACTTGCTGTAAATTTCTTAGAGTATTATCATTGAAAAAGACTTCTTATTGAGTTTTCCATGCTCTCAAGCCACGGTTCTGGAAATCCTAGAGCCTGAATCTCCCATCACGTTGTGAGCCAAGAGATTCTTCACAAAATTCATCTAATCACCAAAATCTATCCATTAAATCCTTTCAGCCGTCACCACACCAATTCAAATCACGTTTTTCATCCTATCATATCACGTGTCATCATCTCCATCAATCCTTCAGTTTTTTTGTCTCACAGAGACCTTTGCCACGTATCTCAGGAAATACTCGATCAAATCCGCTCAAAACTCATAACCGAGTTTCTCACACTCCAATCTATCCGCTGCTCAAGTTTCATTCGATTCCGAGTACTCTAGCCCCGATTTTCAGAGTTCTATCCTAGGGAGAATCACATCAATAGCTTAACCTGAAAATGAGTTCAAGCTCATACAAGGTTTCAAATCGACTAAAGAAGCTTAGGATATACTGCAGAAATGCTATGAAGGAAACTCATATGTCAAACGAACTAGAGTTGATCAACTTGCAGTAGTATCTCAAATGGAGTTGTGACACAGAAGAATGAGGCATATGAATGTTCAGAGTTGACAAAGATGGTAAATGTTGAATTTGTGCGAGGCATTCCACATATCAAGGAAAATGACATATCATTATGCAATGGTTTTAACAAAATGAAACAGATTATGGTTAAACACAAGAAAGTAGTTGGGATAACATCAAAGAAGATCCTTGAGTTGATACACATGGATCTTATGGGACCAGTTCAAACTAAAAGTCTCAATGGGAAACCCTACATCTTCATCTTAGTAAATGACTTTCCAAATTTCACATATATCATATTTCTGAGAGACAAATCTGATGCAATCGACAGTTTCAAGATCTTAGCTTTGTAGTTGAAGACTAAGAAAGAAATCACAGTTTGAATGAGAATTGATCATGGATGCGAGTTCCAAAATGATAACTTTGATAAGTTCTATCAAAAAACAAGGAATTCATCATCAATACTCAGCTCCAAAGACTCCACAGCAAAATAGTTTTGTGGAACGCAAGAATCATACACTTCAGGAGATGGCTCAGGCTATAGTGCATGGAAAATACACCAAATATGAGCTACTTTTGAGTGCTTGGGTGTGTGTGTGTTACATACTGAATGATAAGGATTAGTTGGGAAATTTTAAATTAAGAAGTGATGAGGGCATATTTCTAGGATATGCATCGAACAACATGGCATATAGAAATGTACAACAAATTATCAAGGATGGGCATTGAGTAAATCAATGTTGTATTTGATGAAGCGTATTGGTCGGTCAGGGTTCTAGTTACTCAACCTGAGTCTACAGAACAGGTCTTAATTGGATTCAAGAAGAGCTTGGGAAAATAGAAGATAAGGTGACATAGGAGAATGGTTGTGGGGATGTCAGTACTAAAGAGCAGTTCATAGTTCACATAAACCATTCAAAAGCATATGTTATTGGAAATATGGATCTAGGGATTACACGTGGTAAACAGATCGATTTTATAGAAATGATTTAGTAATTGTACTTTCTCTGAGAGATGAAACCACATATATCAGAGCTGCATTAACTTATGAGTATTGGTTAAAAGCGAATCAAGAGGAACTTGAACTGTTTCACAGAAATCATGTTTAGGACTTAGTAACAAAGCCTGCAAAGGTCAATGTAGTGGGTACTAAGTGGATATTCAAGAACAAAATATACAGTGATGAGAATGTAAAAAAATCTAGACTTATAACTCAAGGGTACTCACAAATTGAAAGAATTGACTTTGATGAGACCTTTGCACAGGTAACACATTTAAATCAATTCGTTTATTGCTAGTTGTTATTTTTATGTTAAATTTCAAGTTATACCAGATGGATGTTAAGAGTGCATTCCTCAATGTTTTTCTACAAAAGGAATTATATATGTCACAGCCAAGAGGCTTTGAAGACCGTAAACATCTTGAGCATGTCTATAAAATCAGAAAAACCTTTCTACGGTTTGAAACGGGCACCAAGTGCCTGGTATGAATGACTTACTCAGCTTCCGATCAACCTTGGCTTCAATAGAGGATTAGTAGATGATATTGTGTTTGGAAGCACAAATAAGAGTTCTGTCGACTGGTTTGTTAAACTGATTAGAAAGGAAGTTGAAATGAGCATGGTAGGCGAACTAAACTACTTTATGGGCCTACATGTTCAATAGTCTGATGATGGGATCTTTGTGTCACATAGTACCTATGTTACAAAACTAGTCTAACGTTTTGATATGCATACAAACAAATCAACGAGAACTTCAATGAGTACAACCAGTAAGTTAGCTCGGGATGAAGACATGTAGTCTATGGATGAGAAACTTTATCGAGCCATGATAGGAAGTCTTATGTACCTCACAGCTAGTAGACATACTTATGTCTTAGTGTGATAATTTTGGCTTGGTACAAGACTAATCCAAAACAGACTCATCTAGATGTTGTTAAACGAATTATAAAATCTGTCAAAGGTACATCAGATCATGTCATGTCTTATACTAAGCAAACGAACCAGAACTTGGCAGGGTTTGTGATGTTGATTGGGCATGAAGAATTGATGACAAAAGACTTAAGGTGGGTGTTTCTTTCTTGGAAATAATCTTTTGTCTTAGCATAGTAAGAAACAGGTTTGTATCACTATCTACTGTAGAGGCTAAATATATATCATTAGGTAGTTTTTGTGCTCTGGACACCAAAGGCCTCCGCCCCCTCCATCCTTTGGATAGAAGGGCAGAATTTTACGTTAACTCATGTGGATGAAATAAATACTTGTATATTACGGTTTGATGTTTAATATCATTCTTATGTATTGTGATAATCTGAGTGCTATAATACATCGAAAACCCATGTACAACATTCTAGGACTAAGTATATTAATATTAGGCATCATTTTAGTTGAGGAGAAACTTGTAGAGATCACTCTGTTGCATCAGAGAATCAGTTGGCTGATATATTCACATAATCGTTGGAACTAAACACATTTTTGAATCTACAAAAGGCACTTGATATTTGTGAACATTGAAACAAATTATCTCTAACAGTGTGTGTTTGTGCAAATTAATACAGTAGTTGTATTTGTTTTATTTTTTGTTTCCTTTTACACAACTCCCGCAAAAAGTTTTTGTTGACAATTCATCTTAGAGAAAGAGTTTTTCTTCACGTGGGTCTCAGTATCGCTTTAGAGAGCTATTCATGGTTATTTTTCTTTATGCATTACAAAAAAAAAACAAAAAATTGGGTAGTGTACAAAAGATAGTGAGTTGTTATTTCTTTTCAAACAAAAATAAATAGAAAGAGAGAAAGAAAAACAACAAATAAAAGGGTGAAATCATTAAGGGTTATAGGACTGGGTGTGTACATGTATCTCTGTAAGTGGTTTTCAGGTCTGTATCGTGATGCGTAGACTCTCTCAGTTGATCAGTAAGTGTGAAAGCTCCTCAAAAATGAAAAATAGCTACCTTGCTAGGCTAATGGATTGACGGTTCTTCATCTACAAACTCACAAGTACACTGATGTACCAAATAACTACACACATCTAGTTAAGATGGTGAGTCTTCCTTGTCATAGGTGCCTTGTGTTCTTTATATGTGTATATAACTTTTAATTTTGATTTACAAAGACATTATGGTTCTTTGGTTACTTGTCAAGTCTTTTATGGGGTCACTCACTTATCTTACTCAGAATTGTCCTGTATAGTTGCTACACTAACATGTCAGTTGCATTCAGTGTTAGGTTTTCATAGCTGCATGTTCATTGTTGCACTAATAGTATCTCAGTTCCTCTGTCTTGTGAAAATTGACTTATGTGCTAATTTGTATGTACGACTGATCTGACACAAGAGACTATGTGTGGAGAAAATTGTTTTATATCAACTCTTTTATAGGTATCATCGTACAACATCAAGGGATAATGGCAGTTTTTTCATTTCTTTTAACAAATCCCTAAAGTTGCAAATGGAGTCTTTTCACTTCGAGAAGTGGCCCCTGAGATCATTTCTCTTCTCACTTCAAGAAGTCGCCTCTAGAAGCACCTGACTCAGTCTTTGAAATAAACAAATCTACCTTTCAAACAGGCGAGTCTGAAGAGTCTCTTGATGCACCTGCAGATTATTCTTTGCACTTTGCTACTGGTTGCTTAGCTAGCCAAGAGAAGGACGCCATGGTCATCCAAGCTAATCCTCAATTCTATCATCCACAAACACGTTCATACAACGTACAGTTTCTTATTGTAGCTTGCGTTTCATCTTACAAAGCTCTATTGTGCAGGAAGTTCACTGACCAGAAAAAGCTCAATCTGAGAGAACCCATGACATTGGGTGTTTAGTGCCTTGTTGTAAGAGTTGGACTTCTCAACATCACTGATTTTAATCCCTATACTCTAAGACTGATCAGGGAGTTCTACGCCAACCTTCTAGGTTGGGAAACCTGGGCAAATGGAGAAATGATACTACGAGTTTTAACCCTATATCATACTGCAAGTGCACATAAAACGTAATAGTATTTAGGGGTCGAATTCCTTAGAGAACCATGTTACACTCTCAACTTCTATTAAATCACAAGTTATATCAATCAAAATTAGAGAAGTGAATTCTAACAACTTTGACGTGAATGTAATCAAATAACTAAAACAATCGGATGTCGAGTATTCATTCAGGAGTTAGAATTCTTGTTATGGAAACTATTCAGGAACTACTCTGATCTTATTCTCGGCTTGAACATAAATAAAGGTAAACCAACTCTCGTTGAATCTACCCCTCTATTAATAACCTAAAGGTCCTAACTCTCGTTGGTTTCAGATTACAAGTAGGCTTTATTGCTTAGGTTCAATTACCCACAACCCAACCTAGCATCAACTCTCGTTGGTAGTGAAGAAATTGTTCTCCTAATCTAGTTCTAGTTCTTAACAATCTTCTAAAAAGTTAACAACCTAAAATCATCGACTATGTGATCAACCTAATCTATGCATTAAACTCAAGTATTAGAAGGAGAATCATTTATTCATCAATCCTATTTGTTTCCCAACAATGAAGTCTTAAACCCTAGAATTCATAGATCCGATCTAAGATCTACTCACACATAAAACAATGAATCAAGCAAATCATGATGAAGTAAAACTGATATTGCATTAACAAAGAGAAAGAGGATTCAAAAATTCTTCTCAAGTATAAAGAGATCTTCTTCCTAGCTTACAAACTCTTAAAACTCCTGCTTAATTCGTTCTCTCACAACTCAAAGACGGCTCAGGTCTCTCTTTAAATAAAATAGGAAAAGAGTATTTATAGGGCCCAAAACAAGAGCTGAAAATCGTGAAATTAGGTTTTTGCGAAGGGCATCGATCGATCGATCCTCGCGTGGATCGATCCATCCTTGGATATTGAGTCGATCTCTCAGAAGCTAAGTCGTTCTTCAGATCGTGCGCATAATCCTTGTTAGAGCACTGATCGATCGATCCTTGTGTTGATCGATCGGTCCTTTCTTTCGTGGAGAATACCGTAAAATGTTTTAAACTTCTCCAAAGTCCACCTTCAAACATGATTCCAACTCTGAACGTTTTTGACCTGAAATCTCAATAAAACATAGACGAATTCCCAATATATAACCGTAATAATGAGCTCCAAACCGATAAAATATGAGGATTATCAAGAAATCATTATGTTTGTTTGTTGCTACATGTATGGATTCACACCCCAAATTGTTGAATCAGATGTTCTGCATTACGCATGCTCAATCACTACCAGAATATGTTTCTCATGTACTTCCATTGAAGATGCTGCAATTCTACTTTCTTGTTAATCTCGCTCTCAAGCATCTTACTCCATCTATGGCGTTTTTGAAAAGGTATGTTGTCATAACTGGATGCCTACAGCTAACAAGAGTCATATCCGCCCTTAATGTGCTCAGCTCATGTATATTGTTGCTCATGGTCAATCAATGGAATATGGTCAGCTAATCTACCAACTGCATCATCTTTCTTTATCTGCTCAGTCAAGTCCTTGAGCTTCAACATCTTCCTTCCAAGCTTAAAGGAGATGAAAATGAGCATGTCTCTCCACTATTGTTCCCTATGTATCCAAAGGGCTCGAGTCTGTCTGGTCCTTTTTCCTGCATTACTGCAGCGTCTTTGAGTGCTGATTTTGGCAAAGTTACTCGCCAAATCCTGGCTGTTTAGAAGAAATTAACAGGTTTATAGCAGACTATTTGTCTCACTTTCAGTTTGTTTTTAAATTGTTTCGTCTCTGATTGTGCACTCAAATATGGAGAGAATCATGAGCTATTGAATTATGTTGTCTAGATTGAGTGGAACTAGATGAAAGTAGATAGGTTGTGACCTGAATTGTCTTTTGGTCTGTTGAGAACTTGCTAGTAGGTTTGTACTTTTGGAAATGGATGATTGGTTTTTATCTTTATGAAAATCGGTTGTTTTTGTCATAATATTTGAGTACTAGCAGTTGTGCTTCAACCTTCTTTGTGTACATGCCTATGTCTTATGTGCTTGTTTGAGGTGTGTTTTAAAGCGAGTTTGAGTTGACACATTCAGATACAAAGAGTGAGAATGAAAGAACATGTCACTATAAAAATCAGGTGATGTGGCACGAAGCAAAGAATGGACCAAGTCTTTGATTCAAATAGAGCTGATGTGGCAACATCCCATTTGTTGGTTTAAAAGCATTTGCCTTAACAAGGACTTAAGACCAAAGTGGAAAACCAAGAGAAGAATGCAGAGAGAAAGCAAAGGCTGACCCAACCCTGATTGGTACTGCGGTAGTAGAAAATGAGGGAAGCAAGAGGGTGAACTTTGAAGGTTCCACAGGATGCAGAAAGTGAAAAAGGCTCTACGACAATGTGGAGGAGCACAGCGTTTTGGAAGTATTCAAATACCAGATAAAAGTCCTAGAAGTGTTGAGACTATTTAAGTAGTGCTTAGCACTTGAAAAAATGTTGGACTTTCAAAGAGAAAGAAATGGAGAGTTCCAAGTTTTGAGTGTGTTACAACAGCTGCAAGTCTGCAGTGTTGTGTGAGCTAGTGACTTCAGGAATATGTTACAACAGCTACAAGTTTGTAGTGTTGTGTGAATTAGTGAGTCCAACAGGGAGTTGCAACAGCTACAAGATTGTAGTAGTTTGGGGCTTTGGATAGGTTAGAATCGATTAGTGACAAACCAGATTGTGGTTGTGTGTAAATCTGAATAAATAAGATTGTACATTATTTGTATTATTGTACATACAAAAGCTTTAAGAAACTTTCTGAGTCTGTGTTAGTTTTGGTGTTACTATTCCATTCTAGCTATTTCAATCACGTCACCCGCTGAACCAGTTTCCTATATTGTCTCTATATTCAAAGTCGTGAAGATTTAATTTGTTTAGGTATTCGTCGCATCGTTAGTCTCCAGTTATATCATTTGTCCTGATGAATGCTTGCCATAGTCTCATTGAATCTCCTTATATTCTAAGTGCCTCACGAAACAAATTGACTTGATAAATATTTATTTAGTGTGATATTTGTGTCCGCTGGCATTTTACCTTTCTTCTTACCAAAATTTCTTTCAGTCTCTTCGACATGTTGTTTTCCTGCATGAAACTTAAAAATTAAACGGTCTTATAATATATAAAATAATTGTTAATCGAAACGAGACCACTATTAACTAAGCGTAAAAAGAAAGCGTTCACAACCACCCGAATAGTTAGTAATGGTTGATATTGATGGGGCTCTAACCCGTAGCTTCCGCCCTTGATAGGGCAGTGCTTTGACTATGTCCCTGTAATATAACAGTGTAACATTATCTAACTCAAGCAGTCCAGCAACTGCATGACTGAAGTTCTTCCATAACTTCATATCTTTTTGGTTCACCTCCCTCACTTATTATTATACTCTCTCCAAAACCTGCCATGTGTACTCTGTTACTTTCACCGGCAGCAAGCATTATCTTGTTATTTACTTTGTAACTAATGTTATTATTAAAACAAATTTTAAACATTTCACTTTATCTATTCGATGCTAATTTTTCTTTTGCATTCAGTCAACAAAAACTTCAAGTTCTTTTAAGATAATTTCATTCAAAACAATTTTTTTCAAGTTATTGCATTACAATATGTAGAATCTATAATTTCGAGTTTAGTCTAGCAAAAATGTGAATACTACAAACGAATAGAACAAAAGGTAAGGTAACAAAATACACAGAGCTGAAACCATAGTCTCGTTACCTTAACTCAATAAATACCCGTAGTGTACTCGGTTAATTACGTTTGTGAGTCCAAAAATAGAGTTTTGTGTGTGAGATCGTCAGTGATACACAACCACGGAATCTGCAAACTCTTTTACATCTACTCTACAGATTTTTGAAATTTTTTAAGGAGAAGTTATTCAACAAATTTTGAGAATAGGGATCACTCAAAACTTTAGTGTTAATCTTTAGTTTCTTATTGGACTAAAAAGATTTTCCTAAAAAGAAATGGCTGTGCGCGGCTGTGAGCCGAAGGCCAATATGCTTTAACAACTTAAAACGTTGGTCCAACAATATGCATTCAATTAATTACATATTTTCTTCAGTTATTTCTCATATGTTTTCTTCCATTCTTCCCTGTATAAATTTCCACTTGTAGCTTTAAATGTTGATGTCAAACTATTTCTCCTTTTTGGTTCGACGATGCTAGTATACTAATGTATAATCTATAATATATTTTATCATTACTTTATGTCATCATCACCTTTACCTCCATATCTACCTTGCTAAATCTCACTTCGCCGAAATCTTATGACCACATCACACCCATCAGAAGCGCCGACACTTACACTATAATGTTAGTTTTCCAGTTACCAACTTATCATTGTTGTGTTCTTTATTATTGAAGCATCTATTAATATTGAGTTAATTAACCTTTTATTTTTTATGTCACTTGGTGTTTACGTATATCACCACCAATTATTCTAATACACTATGACAAAATTTGTACAGAATTGTTTTGGTTATCTTAACAAAAAAAATTTGGACCGATAATATTTGTTTTATGTTTAGTTTTTCAGTAGAAAAAAATTGTTCCACTAGACAAAGTGTTTATAGCTTTGTTTTTTATTGGGTCGCAATGTTCATAATCAGCCACTCAAATTTAAATTTAGAAAAATGATGGAGAACAATGATATAGTTGCATCATATGACGGTAGCTTACGGTCGCTGGCATCGCTAAGAAATACAGCATCGATCATTTTTACACCAACTCTTATGCATATTCTACAAAATTAAACCTTAGATAAATTGTATAATATGATCGCTATTTCCACTATCTTTAAAAGAACAGTTATATAACAAAAAAAAAAACAAAAAACAACAAAAAAAACTTAGATTTTTAGAATGCGCATACATATAATGCAAATTTTCTTTTGACAATAAAACAAAGCTTTCTATCATGGTATAAAAACACTAAAATGTAGACTATTTGGTTATCACTTATAGTTTATTTTTGTTAAAAGGTTATCACGTATAGTTGTGTATATTATATAATTGTGGGTAATCAATAAATGTCATTTCGATAACTACAACTCATCATCGATCCAAATTAAATTCACTATCAAAATACAAGTTGAGACTATGACTCTCCCAACCAATGGAAGATAAAGATTAAAGAGCTTTCGAATTGTTATATATACACTATCTAACTTAATTATACAATAATAAAGATGTTGACATAATGAATATACAATATAGCCCCAAAGTCACGGGAACATTTTTGCCCACCAACCAATCACAATAAGTTGTTCTTATCACAAATCTAATATAGTACCCACCGATTCCAATTTTCTGATGTCAATATACTGGTATAGTTATTATTTTTGGTTTCCGTTCAGACTAATTACTAGTTTTTTTCTAATATAAGAATATATAATTGTGCCTGATTCTGTGATTTATGTTAGATAAAGTTTTTATATAGTAAAAAATGTTTTTGGTCAACTGCTAAAATTCATATCTACTAAATTTGATTCGAAGCAATCACTTAGCCCCGCGTGACCAATTTGAGCTTGGAAGTTTGATTTATCTAATGAATTACATATTGTAGATCAAATTGTTTTTAAGGAAATTTTTTATAGATTCAAATTTAAGTTTTTACAAAAAAGTAAAGCATGTTGAAAGAAAGAGATGTTATAATCAATTTATTTTGCTCTTTCGTTTTAAAATCTATTCAATAGGTTTTCTATTGAAAATTCTTATATATTTGTAGAAATTTACACAATTTTGAACCAATAAGTCTAAAGTGAGAGAAAGAGAGGCTGAGTGACTGTAAAATATTCCGTCAAACATGAATCTTTTGAAGATAAAGTTTGGACCTTTGTAATTTGTGGAAGCTTATGACTTACCACTCAAATGTTTTAGTAGCCCCACGAACTTGGGAAAATACTGGTCACGCATTTTCAGTGCAAACTCAAATTTAATTTAGTGATGACAAATCATAGCCCGAATATTTCGCATTTCCAATAATAGCCCGAAATATTCGCATTCTCCGTTTTGTTTTAAAAAAAGGTCCATAACAAAGTCAAGCACAGATGATATACCTCGTTTATATTGACTTGTAATCTACTAATTCATATGTTTTCTTTAGTGTTTATCGTGTTTTAAGAGTTTTTTCAGGTACAAAACGCAAGGATATTTGAGATTCCACATGTTGAGCAAGATTGGAGCTTAATTATGGATTTTTCCACTACGAGATGAAAGATCGATCGATCAACACGAAGATCGATCGATCAACACGAAGATCGATCGATCAACACGAAGATCGATCGATCACAACTTTAAAAAGGGAAAACTACGCTCGATTCATTGATCGACTTCTCATGCTAGACACGATCGACCTTCATCCATCCATATCGTGCGCACGATCCACTACACGACCGAGCACTCAGAGATCGATCGAGCTATTTTAAGAAGAAGTTACGCACAATCCTTTGCACGATTTGGAAGCTTCACGATCAAATGAAGAAACTTCGATCGATCGAGCAGTTGAAGGATCTATTGATCAATGACCCTGCGAAGCAAAAAAACAGATTTCCTTATTTTTGTACCAGTTCGGTTTACTTTAGGAAATTAGGTTAAAAACATGTTTTTAAGAGTTTTTGAAGAACGAAAAAAGTAGCAGATTTTTTTTGTAACCTAGAGGAGAAGAATTCAGATCTCTACACCATTGGAGAAGAATTTCTAACCTTCTATTGTATCTATTTTGAGTTTTGAATGAATTCCTTTACAATTCCTTGCATGTTTTCTATCTCCATGTTTGAGTAGTTCATAGTCAAGTTTAGGGTATTCTAAGCGACATAAGGGTGAGGAACAAATAGGTTTTAGGTATGGAATCTCAGCCTAGAAACATGGTTAATGCCTAGATTAGAGTAGCTAACTAATCTATGATCTTCGGTTACTTATTATCCCAGAAGTTTAATAAGAATAAGAACCTTTCTAGGTGAGCAACTCCTTCACTACCAAAGAGAGTTGATGCTAGGTTGGGTTGTGGACACTTAGGAACTGTTAATACTGCATGGTTAGAAGTCTAGAACCAACGAGAGTTAGGATCCCTAGGATCTAAGCATAGTGATTATTGCTGCGAGAGTAGGTCAGTCAATTGTTATTTCCTAGTCGAGAATGGAATTGAACTTGCCTGAATAGATTCCTCATCCTAATCTTGATTTCCCTATGAATTCCCTAAGCTTGATGTTTTCTAGATATTGTTTACATTAAATTTCTTAGTTATAATCGATTTCAATCAAAATACCCATCGACTTAGGTTTAGTTAAATAATTCAATCGTTAGTGTGATAATTGGTCTTCGTGGATTCGATCCCTAAATACTATTACGTTTGATGTGCACTTGCAGTAGGATATAGAGTTAAAACTTGCAGTATCAACACACCTACCCTCTTCTCTCTTTCTCTCTATATAAACACTTATAAGAATCTTTTAATAGTTATACAAAAGTTCTTATTCTTTCAGATTCTTCTGAAAATGTCGACACTTTCAGATTTAATCAATCTCGATCTCTCCGGTTCCACTGACCAGATCATTGCCGAATACATATGGTTCCTAAGCTGAATACAAGCTCCTGGCGATGACAGTGAAGTCATCCTCTAGTATGTTTCAAAAATCTAATTAAAACAATTAATATCAAACTAAAAGTTTTTAAATCGTGGATTAATAATATCATGTATTTGTATGTATTTTTTAGCCCTCAAGCAATCTTCAAAGACCCCTTCAGAAGAGGCAACAATATCCTTGTAAATGAAAACTCTATTTTAATTAAACGCTTTATATACATATTTACAATGTATTTTGTCTTCTGGATTAGTTTGGGATATTAGGTGATGTGTGATGCATATACAACGCCCGGAGAACCGATTCCGACGAACAAAAGACATGCCACGGCTAAGGTCTTTAGTGACTATTAAGATAAGACTTGGTTTAGATGTTAAAACAGGAGTGGTTTATGTGTTAATCGGAGGATCAATTGGTACCGATTATATTGTTCGATTTGGTCTTTCTCTTATGTATATATACTCTCTGTAATAGTCCTTGAAGGTAGATGAGATAAGAAGATTTGTTTTGGTTTCTACACGAATTCGTCTCTGCTTAAGAAACTTTCTTCACAAATTCATCTTGGTTTAACATGGTATCAGAGCCGTTGAAGATCACTTCAACGACCTCGATCTTCTCTTCTTATCCATTCTCTTGATTGGACTTATTCTTCTTCCGGTCATCTTCATTTTCTTTCTTCCTTCTCATCGGATTGTTCCGCCGAACCTCCAATCTTCTCCCTCAAATACTTTGTTGATTGTTTTTGTTTCAAGTTACGAATCATGCTTTCGATTAAAAGAAAAACTAAACGCATGGTAGCTGGTCAAAGATGTGTAACAAGAAAGCAAACTCAATCATCAATCTTGGGAAATCCGGAGCTGAATCGAGCTCCAACGATCAGCGATTCACTAATTGAGCAAAATGTCTCCGTGAACGATCGAACACCGAATCAAAAATATTCTTCGATTTTGACTCCTGGTGAAGCGCTCACGACTTCAGCAACTCTGAACAAGCTCGAATTCGATGGAATCTAGTATTCTCCCTATTTCTTAACGAGTGCCGACAATCCAGGTTCTTCAATAATCACTGAGATTCTCGATGGAACAAATTATAGCACTTGGAATATCGTGATTTCAATCGCCTTAGAAGCTAAGAATAAGCTGGTGTTTGTTGATGGTTTGTTACTTAGGCCTGACGAGAATCATCCTCATTATAAAATCTGGTCTAGATGCAATAGCATGGTCAAGTCTTGGATCTTGAACTCTGTCTCTAGAGAAATTTATAGTAGTATTCTTAGGCTTCGAGATTCAGTCGATATATGGAAGGATTTAATGTCTAGGTTTCATGTCACGAACCTTCCTAGATCGTATCAACTGTCTCAGCAAATCTGGTCTCTTCAACAAGGAGGAATTGATCTCTCTACTTACTTCACTAAATTGAAGACATTCTGGGACGATCTTGATAGCACAGATTGTTCAAGAACCTGCAACAACTACGAGTGTTGCAAGACTGTTCAAGCCAAACAAGAACGCTCAAAGGTCAGTAAGTTTCTTGCAGGGCTCAACGATTCGTACTCCAACATATCATGAAGAAGACGATTCCAGTCCTAACTGAGGTTTACAACCTTCTTGACCAAGACCATAGCCAGAGGAATATTCAACATGTACAGAATGCTACAGTATTCAATGTGAATGCCTCCTATGTGAACCAGAAGTCGTCTCAAATACCAACATGCTCTCATTATGGCTACCTAGGCCACTCAGTGGACAAATGTTACAAGTTGCACGGGTATCCTCCTGGTTTTAAGCATAAGACCAAAGGGACAACCACGAGAACAATACTCGCACAAGCAAGCAACTCGGGACAAAACAAGGTGGATTCTTCTATGACAGGCTCATTACAGAACCTATCCAAGGAACCAATAGCAGGATTCATTGCTTATTTCAACTCTCACACATCCAATCCTACGATTGTGACTTTGCCTTCCACTTCAGGAGGTACAATTACAGCCAATGGTATGACTCTTAACTCTAATACTCTTCATCTTGCTGGAATGTTACATTCTACAAAGACTAGTTTATCTGCTCGTTCTTGGATCATTGACAGTGGTGCAAGTCATCATGTGGCTTATGATAAGAACATGTTTACTAACATGAATGTCTCTGTAGATAAACATGTAACTCTACCAACATGTGTTGATATTAAAATTGCGGGTATAGGTGATATATGTATCAATGACATTCTTCTTCTTCGAAATGTTCTTTTCATACCGGAATTCCACCTGAATCTCATGAGTGTTAGTCAGCTTGCTCATGACCTAAAATGTAGATTCACATTTGAGAATTATGCTTGCTTGATTCAAGAACCTCTTCAGGGGTAGACAATAAGACTTGCTAAGAGGACCTGCAATCTATACATTTTGGACAGCAGTTTGGCACACGGAAAACCAGATTCTAATTCTCTCTCTCTTAACATTGTTGCTGATTTTTCTCTTTGGCACAATAGACTAGGACATCCCTCTTTGTCTAAAACTGAATCTATTTCGAAAACACTTGGTTTTAAACAGAAAATTGATTCTGATTTTCACTGTTCAATCTGTCCTATAGCTAAACAGAAACATTTATCATATAATTCTCGTAATAATCTCTGTTTTTCTTCTTTTGATTTCTTACACGTCGATACTTGGGGCCCTTTCTCAGATGAAACAAACAAGGGGTATAGGTTTTTCTTGACAATTGTAGATGATCATACCCGCATGACATGGGCTTACCTGATGAGAGCAAAGAGTGACGTACTAAAGATCTTCCCTGACTTCCTCACGATGGTGGAAACTCAATAGAGTGCTAAAGTCAAGGGAGTTCGTTCAGAGAACGCACCAGAGTTGAGATTTGTTGAACTTTTCCAGTCAAAGGGGATCCTACATTACTACTCATGCCCAGAAACTCCCCAGCAGAACTCTGTGGTGGAGCGCAAGCATCAACACATACTCAACATGGCGAGATCGTTGATGTTTCAAGCAAATGTTCCCCTATCTTACTGGGGAGACTGCATTCTCACAGCAGTGTTTTTGATACATAGGATTCCTTCTACTTTACTTCAAAAAATTTCTCCTTTTAAACTAATGACTGGAAACAAACCATCTTACAAGGAGATGCGTGGTCCTAGGCTATCCTCTAGGCTACAAAGGGTACAAAGTCATGGACTTAAAAACTAATACAGTCTTTATTTCCCGAAATGTCGTCTTCTACGAGAACATCTTTCCTTTCAAGGAAGAGAATGCTACATTTAATGATTTTTCTTCAGTGCTTGACAACAAAGCCGATGGCTCTGTCACCACGAATCTGCCCAAACACACCCACAACGACGAGGTCACACAAATGGTCACTGAGGATGCAAACATTGCAGACCACATGACACGTTCCACAAGACAGCCAAGACCAATGCACCATATCCCTTAGCTGCTTACATATCTTTTAACAACTTGAGTAAAGAGTATTCATCTTATCTTTGCTCTGTGATGCAGCTAGGAGAACCAGCTACTTTTCTACATGGAAAGAAGCATGAAGAATGGCTCACAGCGATGAACGAAGAACTTCAGTCTCTGGAAAATGCAGAAACTTGGGACATAATGTCATTACCGCAAGACAAGCGAGTCATTGGATGCAAATGGGTCTATAAGACAAAATTAAGAGCAGATGGGAGTTTGGAACGCTACAAAGCGAGACTGGTTGCCAAGGGTTATACCCAACAACCAGGAATAGACTTTGTCGACACCTTCTCCCCTGTGGCCAAGATGACGACTGTAAAGACGCTCCTGTCAGTTGGACATATCCAACGCATTCCTCAATGGGGGATCTCACATAGGAAATATACATGGCACTTCCACCAGGATACACTCCGAAATCATGTTCTAACTTACCTTCTAATGCAGATTGTAAGTTGAACAAATCTATTTACGGCCTTAAGCAAGCTTCTCGTCAATGGTTTTTAAAATTTAGTGAGGTACTTCTAGGGATTAAATTCAGAAATTCTCAAAGTGATCACACCCTTTTTGTCAGAAATTTAGGAGGGGAATACATTGCAATATTAGTCTATGTAGATGACATTATTATTGCTTCTAATAATGACATTGCTGTTGAATCTCTTAAACATATTTTACAAAACTGTTTTAAGCTACATGATCTTGGTCCTTTAAGATACTTTCTAAGCTTAGAGATTGCAAGGACTGCTACAGGGATCTCCTTATGTCAACGGAAGTACACCTTGGACTTGCTGGAAGACACTGGTTTTCTGGGATGTAAACCCTGCAACATACCGTTGGATCCAAGCCTAAAGCTCAAGCTCAATACAGAGCAAAGTCCTCTGCATAACCCGCTGGAGAATAGAAGACTTGTGGGGGCGTCTTATGTATCTTACCATAACCCGGCCAAACATCACTTTTGCTGTGAACAAGCTATGCCAGTTATGTGCTGCTCCAACGCAACCTCACCTACAAGCTGCCTACAACGTCCTAAGATACTTGAAGAACTCCATTGGACTCGGTTTGCTTTATCTAACAGATAATGACCTTGTTCTCAAGGCCTTCACTGACGCGGATTGGGCTTCCTGCTCAGACACTAGGAGATCAACCTCGGGATACTGCATGTTCCTCGACCCTTCCCTTATATCCTGGAAATCCAAGAAGCAAGAAACAGTATCGTTGTCATCAG
This sequence comes from Lepidium sativum, assembly GCA_023374145.1. Lineage (NCBI taxonomy): Eukaryota > Viridiplantae > Streptophyta > Magnoliopsida > Brassicales > Brassicaceae > Lepidium > Lepidium sativum. Next base: position 16,793 of record JAKUCM010001335.1, on the reverse strand, counting down.
CAGAAGCGGAATACAGAGCCATGCAATATGGAGTGAATGAAGTCTCATGGCTTGTCAATCTGCTCAAAGAGTTTGATGTTCCTCAACACAAACCTGTTCCATTTTATTGTCATTCTATTGCAGCAATACACATTGCAAACAATGTTGTTTTCCATGAGAGAACAAAGCATGTAGAACTCGATTGCCATAAAGTCAGAGAAGCGGTCACCAGTGGTTTGATAAAGACCTTGCACATTCGTTCCAACAACCAGATTGCAGATTCTCTTACCAAAGCTCTTGCTCCTAGTCTCTTTCATGATTTGAGAAGCAAGATATCACTAATCTCAATAACGATGTCATCTTGAGGAGGGCTATTAAGATCAGACTTTGTTTAGATGTTAAAATAGAATTGGTTTATGTGTTAACCGGAAGATCAATTGGTACCGGTTCGGTTTGGTCTTTCTCTTATGTATATATACTCTCTGTAATAGTCCTTGAAGATAAATGAGAAAAGAAGATTTGTTTTGGTTTCCACACAAATTCGTCTCTGCTTAACAAACTTTCTTCAAAAATTCATCTTCGTCTAAAAGTGACCCCATCGTTGTCACCAAAGATACATTGTAAAGAATATCCAACGTTGTCGCCGAATATTTTTATATTTTAAAAAATTAATTATATTTCTTTTTGTAAAGAATATTCAACGTTGAAAAGATTGGAATTCTAACATAAAATAGATAAAAGGTTTATCTGTCAATTCACTTTAGACAAGAAGAGAAGATACTAATTTAACATACTATCATAACATATTAACGCAAGATATGAAAAATATAGTTGTAGTATATCTAATTAGCTTTGTGGGATATCCGAAAATTTTGTGATATCATGATCCGTTTATTTGGATATCCAAAATTTCATGATTGATTAGGACGGATCACGAGATCTCGGATAATAAGCCGAGGCATATCCCTAATAATATAAGTTTGGATTAACAATCACTCACATTCGAGGATGTACGGAAAAGTGATCGTAAAACTTATAACATATTGGTTAATCAAACAATGTTGATGTTAAGGTACGGAATAGAGCAAGACTAGACATTGCTACAAAAGGATATCAAGTGCCGGTAGGTTGGCCGGTCGGCGGTTTCCCAGGTCCTCAGGTAAAGCTTTCTTCCAGCGATCAATCCAAAATCTAGACTATGTTCAGATTGAGATAATTAAAAATATTCTTGATGAAAATAGGGACCATACTACTGTGGAGTTGGAGCAGACAAAGCCTTTGGAAGAGACATCGTAGATTCTCATTACAAAGCTTGTCAGTGGCACTAACGGTGAAGTCATGCCCGGACAGGTTTCATTATCGTATTTTGATTGATTTCAGAACAAGAAATTAAAATCCGTGAAAATATTAGTGTGTTGGTTTCAGTGAGAATTCCAAGTCGGACCACCGTTGGAATTGCTGCCGCCGATCAGGTTTGGGTCGCTCCTTACATCCTCGAGGTATACATAAACACTCTCATGACGATTTGTAAACTTTGTCTCTCTGTTTCTTGCATATGTGAAATAACAGAGGATCACAGAATTGGCTGGAGTTCTTCTGTCTCTAGACCCTAAACCAATTCCGGTTTGTTTCGCCATTATTATAAACACAAATCTTGGGTTCTGTAAGATTCATTCAGTTACTTAGCTTCTCTTATTTTAACTTCTACTTCTGGGAGATTGGAATGGTGCAGGAGCACACACAAATTACAGGTTTTTGCGTATTGTAGGATCAAGTTTCTTCTCCGGTTTATGTTGACATGATAAAATTCTCTGAATTGGTGTTTTATTTTGTTTTGTACGAAGTCGATGAGAGAAGATGGAGGGTACTAGAAGATAAAGGAAGCAATAGAGAAGCTTGGATTGCGTCACAAGGAACACATCTCTGCTTATGGTGAAGGCAATGAACGTCGTCTCACCGGAAAAGACGAGACCGCAGATATCAATACTTTCTTATGGGTATATATACAATACACTTTGTTTCAAATTTTGATTGATCATTGAAGATGAAGTGAAGCTAAACCTTGAAAGTGATGATGAATTCAGGGAGTTGCGAATCGTGGAGCATCGATTAGGGTTGGACGCGACACAAAAGGATTCTTTGAAGATCGTAGGCCAGCTTTTAACATGGATCCTTACACTGTCACTTCCATGATTGCTCAAACCACTATCCTCTGGAAACCATGAAACAACAAAAGATTAATCTCTTATTTCATCACTTCATTGTTCATTATCTTATGTTCTCTTTATGTGTTGTTGGTTTCAAAATGTTTTGATATATTGAGTCTTAAAATCTTCTCAAAGTATCATGATACTGTTCTAGCTGTTACATTATTCGATATATAATTCACTCAATGTTTCAGAATTCTCTGTTACTAGCTGGCCCAAATTCTCAAGCCCAGGAATAGAAAGAATGGACAGAGAAAAGTCTTGGATACATTCATTTTATAGGATCCATTTCAGATATATGGACTCAAGTTTATAACCTTATACACTATATTTGCCTTTCCTATAAATCGAAATCTGTGATTAAGCACTTTGTTTATTGAATATTTTACCTTTTTTGGTATAAAAATAAATTAATATAATTCTTGACCACATAGCTTACTACATCCAGAATTTTGAGCGTCAGTTCTACATTTTAATTTGTTAGTTCGTCATTTTTTAAAATTCTTCTCTGATGTGACTTCTCTGTTTGTTACATCTGACCAAAAAAGCATGAACCAAAACACATACTTCTTTCACGAATTCATACCACAACATAGATCCGACAGCAGCAGCTGATGCAAGGATGCTTTTGCTACTCAAATTTTGACATACATTTTCAGCAATTTTGGGCTGTTTTGTTGGTATAAGAGTCTCATGCTTCTTAGGAATTCGATCCCTTTTGAGTATTCGATGATAATAAATCTAATTTAAATTGTTATTTTAAAATTCAGTGATTTAAGACTAGTCCTGTTGGTCAATGGTAAAAGCAAGTCTTTTCAGTGTGGATTTGTGATTCCACAATAATTGACACTTGAGCATGAATTTTAAATTCAAACATTATATATAATGAAAAATGTACATGTTAAGGTTGACATGCATGCAGAGTACTAGTTTGAAAAAAGATTCATGAAGAAAAAATTATGGGATTTTTATATATAAAAATCAAATACAAAATAGAAGAGAAGAAGAATTAAATGGTTTTATAAGAGTTGAATTGAAGCAAGAGAGTCAGGAAAAGTTAGTAAAAAGTAAGTATGTTTATGTGTTATGAGTATATAGGACAAAGCAATGCATGCATGCATTCTATTATCATTTACTCATTAGACCCTTCATCTTCTTGCACCTTTTTTGTTTTTATTTTTTCACTTTTGCTTTTTCTCTTCCCTTGACTTTATCTGTTATTTTATTTATTTTTCTATTTGTCAGAAGAAGAAAAAAACATTATTTTAAGTGTAAACACAGAGGGATGAAGAAATATAGCTTTGGAAAAAGGACTTTGTTTACTGAATTTTTTACTTTTTTCTCTCTTCCACTTTTTAACAGCTTTAAAGAAAGAAATTAATTATAAAAACAAATTCCAACCCAGCAGTAACTTTTTCACTTGTTATTAATTAATTGCTAGTAATAAAAAAAAAGAAGCAATCATAAAGCAATCGATTACAAAATGATTTCATCACCTCTCACATCAAGCTATCTTTTCTGAAATGTGCAGAAAAGTCCTGTGCCCTTCTGTCTCTTCACATTTATCACTCTTTTTATTACATTTAATTGCTTCTCTCTCTTCCTCCATCTTCTTGCTTTCTCTCTCTCTTTCTCAACCTTAAACTTACATCAATTAATCAAGATATTTGATCCATTTATGCTGACTTTGCTTACTGGAATTTTGAGATATTCCAATATTTATGTCAATTTTTATTAAGTGCCCACTTTTTGACATCTTGCGAGAAGCTCATTTAGGTTTCACACCTACTTAGAAATATTCATATCAACGTAACCCATAAATGTGATGGGTTTTATAGATAGAGTTTGTTATAAAAACTCTCAAAAATCATAATTGTGGTGTGTTTTTAGATTGTGTTTGTTGATCTATGTTATTGCCTTTCTTAATCATTCTTTTGCAGCACATGATTCAATTCATACATGAATTAATATGACAATTATGTCTTACCAAATTGTTCATCTTGCACAAAATAGTCACAACTTTTGGTTAATATCCACTGAGCAAAAATAATCATGGATGGCTCATAACTTATACTAAAGTTTACAAATGTGCAAATCTTTGGAATAAATTGATTGTAAGCAAGAGGTGAAAGTGGCGTTTTGTGATTGAAAATCGGTTGGCTTTGCAACTGTAAATTGATCAACCACCGAAGTTTGATCGTAAGAAATTTGGATGATATCATCTAACAAATCAGAAGCAATCACTGTTCAGGAAAAAGAAAACCTACAAACTAATTAAGATCAGCATATGTTTATAGGTTTCATCCTTTAAATATCGTTACTTATTCGACAAATTAAGGATCTTATTTTATATTGGGTCGTTGAACTCGGTAGATGAAACAAGTTCCTACATGTTCTTTGACTACTAATTCAGTTGGTCTATGACACAAAACCACTATGAAAATATCTCCATCACGAATATGCGATGATACCCATTCTCGTTTTCCATAACCTAACTTTGTCAAATTCTCAAAGAAGTAGCTTTCATGGTAAGACCAACATATATAATGTCTCTAATGACCTTCGACTAACATGTTTCTCAATTGTTTTGCTTTCCACAATCAGTTTGGAAGCGCTTACTTTGGCATTTAATCAAATTCTTTGTTTTTTATTGTCAACAATTGGATAGACAAGACCCAATATATAGCATAAAACTCAGTATTTCCTAAAGTATATTTTTAATCTACTACATGTAATAGAAAATATCAAACACCTTATGTCAAAGTAAGTAGAGCGATTAATTTTTGTTTCACGCAAATTACTAAAAAGTATTTATGAAAAATAATATGAATATAATGGAGTGAAAATTATATGTTATTACTTCACTTGTGAATTTTTTTAATTTGAGTATGTAGTCAAATATCTACAAGATTAATTCAAAATTCTATATTCTTCGTAAAAATGTGGAAAGAAATTTGTCATGTGGTTAAGTGTCAATTACTAAATGCTTCTTTACCAGAATTCTACTTAAGTGGAGTGTGTAACATGTGTGCTGAGGTTTAGGTTTAGTTATGAATCGGCCATTGTCATCCAATTATATTGTTGACAAACAAATCAATTATACATATATACACAAAATACAATTATATATATATATATATATCAATCATTCATTAAATTGTGGATGTATATCGGTCCATGTCAATAGATGACTTGAAAATTGATATATAAAGAACAAAAACAAGAGGGTTGGAGAAAAAAACCAGGGTATATGGTTTGGAATGTAGTCGGTAAGTACAATATATGTATAATAGTTACGAGATTTTTGGTGGGTGTCACAGTACATTCTTTAGTGGTGTGTGCTCTTTCACCCTCATAATATTCCAACTTTATTTATTAAATCATCATACAATATATATATATATATATGATATAATAAAAAAATAAAATAAAGGTATGGACCCCTTATGAACAATATACATCACATCTCTCTCTCAAAGACTGTTGTTGGTTAATGAGACAACTACAACACCTTCATGCCACATCTCATTCTTCCCCAATCTTCGGTCTTGTCCATTGCATTTCATGAACCAACCCCTATGGTACAATTTGCCAATTCCCTTGGCCCCATCTTTTTATTTTTATTCATTTAGCAAAACAATTGGCATATATTGATATAAATAATATTACATAGATAAATATTGCCTTTAGTGTTGAGTTCTCAGTCTAGTGGTTAAGATGATCCAGCTAATAACTCTGACATCAGTGGTTCGATCCATCTCCATTACATATAATAGATTAAAAAAAAATTTTAGGGTGTAGACTTTAAAATATGAATTTCGGCTTGTCAATATGGATCTCGGCTTGTCGATCAAATTGTTGACAAAACAAAAATATTGCCTTTACTTTTTATGAAGATAAATTTTTTTAAAAAATCTTTAATTTCAGGTAAATTACTTTGGAAGTATAAATATCTTATGAAGATCTAAAATAGTATCACTAGAAAAAGCTTCACAATATGATTGTATTGTCAATAATACGTAGCTTAGCCGTGCAATAGTGAAATTGCATTATGTAATTCTAGCAAATATATATGTAGCTTCTTCTTAGCTATAACTTTACAAAATCTAAAAGGGAGTAATAATGTCAACCTTTTTCTCCTTTCTGAGATTGGAAGGGAATGAAATAATTAATTCACAACTCTAGAAATTTTGCTATTTGCATATCATAAAGTTGTGGGTCCAAAATAAGCCTAAGATTTTCAATATACGCTAAGCTTAAAAGTAAATTTTGGGTGTTTCTTTAAACAAAAAATAAAAGAACAAAAGAAGATTTAAGTTTTCGCTTTATTCTCCAGTTAGAGTGGCCACTTGATAGTTGAGAGGGATATTTGTGCATGGTGAAAGTGAGAGGAAACAAGAAGAAAATGAACAAAATGAAAGTAAAATTAGAATATTATATCATTGTTAATAAAACAATGATCAACAAGTCATGTTGGACTATTCCCATGTAAGTACCAAAATCCTATTAATGCCCAAATTCTAAGAAGAAAGTTGAAAATCTTTGACACATACGAGTTACGACAATAATCTTTATCACCATAGTCATCAATAATATACATTTTCTTTATCTTTTCATATATATATTTTTTACAATGGACTTCATATATTACTCAAAAGACTCAGAAAACAGGAAAATTGATCGACGTTTATTTAAATGATATCCCATGACAACGGTAAAGACTATCAATTTTATAATCTAAAAACATGATATATTACATTAATGGGAAAAAAACTTAGGAACAATCTTCCGGAAAATTCACCATCTTTAATAATTGTGGTCTCTAACACGAAATCGACATCTGCCTCAAAATCAACCTCCATCTTTTAATATATCTTAAAAACACAATTCTGTTAATTTTTCCCTTTTGATATGACATTTTTAATTTTTATAACTTAAGTCTAGTATATACTATTTTTAAAATCAAACGTGGTTAGTTTATGTAAACTAGGTTGTCAGCCCTGTATAATCAGTCATTTTATGAAAATTCTATATATATATATATATATATATATATATTTCATGTTTATGTTATATTAACACTAATAAGATATCACACAAGAAAACACTTTTTCAAGACGCTCCTCAAATGGGGTCGATTTATACCTCATATATATATATATATATATATATATATATATATATATATATATATATATATATTCCTTAATCATTATCTATTTCCCCTCCTTCAAAAAGAACAGTGATCATATGTTTTCTTTTAGTCCAAATTTTATTATTTTATATAATATTAATGTGTAGGACAATATTTCAATAGTGGTAATGGTAACAGAATACAATAAACATGTAGGACCATTACAAAAAGTTAAATTAAAATTCAATATACATATAGACAGGAGACAGCTGGTTATATTAGGCAGCTAGACAACTCCTGCCTTTTGCCTTACTTGAATAATTTCTACTTAACACTCTCTTTAATTGTCTCTTTTCTTCTACTTTAGTAACCAAAATCAATTTCAGATCTCAACTACCAAATTATAACAAAGTGGTTTACTGCTTGAGCATAACCATACTTGCTATAAAATATAGGGTTTGTTTAAAAATGACCCAATTTGTGGAGTCAAATAGAAATTTGACTTCCACTTTTTCTTTTATAATTTTTTTCCTATTTTATCATTAAAACACTATATATTTACAATCATGTCATTTTGTTATTATTATTATTATTAATTTTTTCAATAAAAATTTTTTTAAAAAGATATAAATATTTTGTTAACATCACTTATTTACAGATATGTCATCATCTTCAATATTTTCATTGATAACCAAAAGTGAGCTCTAAATGCTTATATTCCAACCAATTTTAGATTCAATAAATCACAATTAACCCAAAAAACTTCTTATAATCCTACCTTCTCATCAATGTCATACAAAAAAACTCTCTCATTTGCATTTGAAATTAAAAAAAAAAATTATCCTTGTTTTCAAGTTTTTTAAATGAAAAATGATTGGGCTTCTTTAGTATTAGCTTGAATCAAAATTTTGGGCAATAATTGAAGGTAAACACAAGCTCAATCCAAATCATTCATATTTTTCGATTTTTTGGAGAAAGTATATGAAGTCTACTTTTATAGAGAAGACTTCATTTTGAAGTCTATACTTTGTGGACTTCTCATGTAGATTTCACACACAAAAGTCAAAATTAGTCAATTGCAAAACTAACCTCAGTAGACTTCATTTTAAGTCTACTTTTGTAATTCTCAGTAGACTTCTCGTGTAGACTTCAAAATTAAGTCTACCGAGGATAGTCAATATTTTGGTCAATTGCAAAATTAACCTGATTTGAGAGTAGACTTAAAATTAAGTCTACTTCTAGAAATTCAAATTTTGGTCAAATGCAAAAGTAATCTAAAAGTAGATTGTATTTGTGGTCTACCGGTAGTAGACTTTATTTTACATCTACAATTAGTAGAATTTAATTTACATATACCATTAGTAGACTTATAATAAATTCTACTACCGATAGTAGACTTTAGTTTACATCTACGTTTTGTACACTTTATTTTACATATACTGTTAATAGGCTTATAATAAAGTCCACTACTACAATTTTGTTAAAACTAAGTTTATAACATATATATATATATATGTAATATTTTATTTTATTTTTGGAATTTTTCCCATGTGTGTTTATTCATTTGTTTGTCTATGTACAAATTTGACATGTTTGTGTGTCTACTTTGAAGATTTTGTAGAAGTTGAATTTATAGTATATGCCTCTATATAAGTTTTACAAGGTTATGTGTTATATCTATGGTTCAATCACATATTTATATAAGTTAATCAATAAACATATATTGATCAAATGGTAGATAATGGTGAATGGTGTTTAGAACAATAAATTCATCACATTTAGTTGAAAAAACATGAACATGAATATTTGTAGTTTGATCTTATGTATACCAACTAATATTCTCATATTATACCAGTTTTAATTTACAACATAAAGTAAACTTAAGACTTAAAATCATGAATTTTTACATAACTTTCTAGTTTTTTGTCACCAAATATAGTAATTCATTAATACCAAAAATATTATCCTTTTATATAAAATTATTAAGAAGCTCTGTTTATTTCTCTTTTATCAATGTATTGATATTGTTTTCCTAAAGATCTCTATAAATGATGTATGCAACTGATGTCTACAACTTAAGTCTACTACCGATGTCTGCAATTGATGTCTGCAAACGATGTCTACTACGGATGTCTGCAATCGATATCTGTAACTGATGTCTACAACCAAAATTGGAAAAGGTGAATTAATTAAACTAATTGGATCGCTTAATTAACAAGAAAACCACATATAAATGAGTTGTTCACAAGAAAAATATGATCAATTTTGCTACTATTTACAAGAAAAATAACAATAACAAAAATTCATTCACAAATATTAACAAAAGTTGAAATATTTCACAAATAAGATTCAGATGTTTGAGTTACAAGATGCAAGATATGATGATTATTTGTTGGCAATGGACAGGGGAAGAAGATAAAATAAGTGTCCTGGTAGATTCATTGAAACTAATATAGCTTATTATGCACTGAATGCTGCAGAGGTGGTTAATTTTGATGAGCCAAAAACATATAAAGATGCAATCACTGGAAATAACCGAGAGCTTTGGATAACTGCAATGGATGAAGAGATAAATTCTTGTAACAAGATCAAACTTGGTCTGATATCCCAATGACTAATAAGTTGAGAACTATGGAGTGCAAATGGATTTACAAAGTTAAGCATGGCATACCAGGAGTTGAAGAACCAAGATTCAAGGTCGTATTGGTTTCAAAAGGTTATACACAGATTGAAGGAATAAATTATCATGAACTATTTTCTCCAGTGGTTAAACATGCAACTATCAGGTTAATTCTTTCAGTTGTGGTGAATTATGACATGGAATTGGAACATATGGACGTGAAAATGGCTTTCTTGCATGGAAATCTAAATGAAAAGATTTAAATGCATCAACTAGAAGGTTACGGTAAAGAAGGAAGTGTATGTTTATTGCATAAATCATTATATTGATTAAAGCATGCATCAAGACAATAAAATTTGAGATTCAACAAGTTTATTCAGTATCAGGGTTATGCAAGAAGTGATTTTGACACATGTGTATATTTCAGAGAGTACAAGAAAAGCTTTTATGTCTTGCTTATATATGTTGATGATATGTTACTAATATCAAATGACATGAAAGAAATCAACAAATTGAAGGGACTATTGAGCAACGAATTTGAAATGAAGGATCTAGGAGGAGCAAGAATGATTTTGGGTATGGATTTTAAAAGGAAATTAATGGATGGAATTTTGAAGTTATCACAGAAGATCTATATTGACAAGATTATATATACATTTAATCAAAGAGAATCAAAATCAGTTCATACTCCATTACAAGTTATCTAGCACTAAGCAAGAAGATAAGGAGAAGACTGCAAAAGAAATAGAAAATATACCTTATGTCAGTGTTGTAGGCAGTGTGATGTATGCAACGGTGGGATCACAGCCAGACCTAGCATATGATGATAGTCTTGTCAGTCGCTTCATGAGCAACCCTGACAAGGAACATTGAAGTGCGGTTATATGGATTCTAAGATATTTGAAACAAGCTAAATCTCTAAGTCTGACATTTAAGAAAGCTAAGAATATGGAGATTAGAGGATATTGCGATAGTGACTATACTGTTGATCTTGATAGGAGAAGATAGATAATCGGCTATGTTTTCCAGTTTAGAGGAAACACGGTAAGTTGGAGATCTAAGCTGCAAAATAGAGTGAGTTTGCCAACCACATAAGAAGAATACATGTCCCTTTTCGAAGTAACAAAAGAAGCTCTATGGTTGAAATGGATAACCTGTGAGCTAGGTCTCGGTGAATTGCATGCAGAAATCTTCTGTGATTCACAAAGCACCACATGTCTCGCAAAAAATAATATTTATCACGAAAGAAAAAAACACATGGTGGTTAGAATGAGTTTTCTTAGGGATTTAGTCAAAGAAGGAGAAGTGGTTGTGAAAAAATTGGTACCTTGGAGAATCTGGCTGATATTCTAACGAAGTCTGTTCCGGTGAAAAAATTTGAATTGGAGTTGGATTGAATTGGGAAGGCGGCTCGAGTATTTATGTATTCCAGTTTCAAGTTTAGGGGAAGAATACGAGATGGAGTATGTGATTTGCGTCTTCAGTTCTTCTCATCCTAATCATATGGTGATGGGCCATAATGGATTTAAGCCCATTGGTCATTAAAGACAAGCTTAATGGGTCTCGTCATAGTCTTCTGGCGGGCCTCTATAAGGGTCTAATCTTTATCTTTGTATAAAAAAAAGGAAAGGTTGTGTTTTGAGTCAAAGTGGGTTAGAAGAAAAAACTTTGCAGAGATTGCAGAGGCATGACAGAGAGAATGCAAATAGTGTGTGATGCTAGGTGTACATAAGAGTGAGAGAAGACTTACGAGAGGGTGTGGGGAGAAAGACCATCGTTAGAGGAGTGGAAAAAAGAGAGGCTTGAGGTTGAGTTTCCAGTGAGTGATTCTGTGTTTTTTCAAGCATTTTTCCTTCTGTTCTTGTAAGCGAGTGAAGTGTAGCTTGACCCATACATCTCTTGTAACTGGTGAAACTCTTGACATAGTGGATTTCACTTATGTGAGCCTTGTTCACCGAGATGTACCAAGGGAGGTTTAACTCTTGGGAACTCGTAAATCGTTATGTCTACACTTCCACTTTCTCTTATCATCTGTAACAAAAGTAGACAAACAGTCAGACAAAAATAGAAAAGGGCAAGAGATTTACAACAGACATGAATACCATATATATCCTCTTCTAAAAGAGGACGAAACTCATTTAGTATAGCATCCAATAGGTGAAAACCTATACATAAATCAAAAGCATAATTGGCTAATCCATCCGCTAGACGATTATATTCTCTATATACACGACTGATCCGAAGTATCCAGCCCTTTGAAATAAAGCCATATCACAACCGTGCTAGAAAAGACAGTAGGTGAGAATCATTGATCCCTGATTGTAAGAAACTCACCACGATCTCTAAATCCACTTCGAGTATAACATGTGAACCCGACACTACCAAGCAATGTCTAAACCATGATATACTCCCTAGAGTCTAGCCAAAAAACCAGAACATACTCCAATATTCAATGAAAAACCACATACCCATTCACCATTCTCATATCTCAATACTCATCATGCAGCAGCTAGACCAGAGTTTCCTTTGGAGGCACCATTTGTATTCAACTTCCACCATCCATTTGGGGGAGGAGACCAAAAAATCATCTTTCAATTCTTGATGGTTTTGTATTCCCTTCACGGGTCTTGCAAAAAGAATTCCAAGATTCTTTGCTCTTATCTTTAACAATCATCACTTTATCTCTGCATTTCTATTTATTGTCAAAAACATTACAACATCTCCAACACCATGTCCACAAACTGTTGTGGCAAAGTATGCAACCCAAGGAGTACCATGAATAGAATCATGAAATCCAAGGTTCAAAAATAGCCAGCCTAGTAACGGGATATCAAAGAAGAGTTTCTCTTTCGTAATATGAACAATTTTGGTCCAAATTCCAGACATAGTATGGTGATCCCTGAGAATATGGATACTAGATTCATCACCACTCTTGCATATTGTACACAATCTAGATTCATTGAGATGTCAACGTTGTCTCTCTAAGTTCTTCATAAGCGGTGTGAAACTAATCATACGAAGATATGAATATTCTTTAGCACTTGAACCTGCCAAATTGTATCATAGAATCTCTGCATATTTGGTATTTGGTCATCATTATGTGTGAGAATTAAGTAGGCCAACCTCACGAAGATGTAACTGTTGTTCGTGGCTTTCCAAAACAGGCGATCCACCGCATTTTTAACTTGGTTTGAAGCTAAAATAAGACAAGTTCAAGAACATATGGGCTAGTTATGTCTAGCACCCGACCTGTGTCGTGCCTAAGGTTACAGGGGCGTAAGGCAACTAAAACAATATTTAACATATATATTTTTATAACATAAATGTAGTCTAAAATAACATATATAAATAAAACAAAATTTTTGTTTTATATAATATAATTTTTTACATAGTTTTGATAAATTTCTTTCACAAAATTATTTGTAGCATATGTTTGTTTTCTTTCAATATTTATAATACATGAGTAATTTTAAAATATGCCCATTTGAAGATTTCTTTCTTCAAAAACGTATTTTTCTGATAAAATTAAATCAAAGCAAAATGATATTTTTGAAAGAAAATTTTGGGTTAAAGGGCAACTAAACCATTTTGTAATATAGCTAATCACAAATAAAATTTAATCAATTTTAGATTTAACTTTTTTATGAGAGAACGGTCAAAATGAATCTAACATAATTCCTAAATAACTAAATTCTTGCTAAATATAATCAAATTCTTGGAAAAGAAAACATACAAAGATAAAAAAAAAATTAATTATTTGTATAATACAAATCAGAAAATCATTATACTATATGAATATCAAGAAAATTTAGGCCTCCAAAAATATATTTATCTGAAAGGGCCAAAGGCGAATATTTTTTTTTTACTCATTAAGCACGCCTCTGTACCCAACATGAGTCTTGATTCCAAAGATCATTAACAGTAGCGGCGAGTAAGTAATTCAGTACACGAGATGTTTTACACACCAATAAAGGTGTATATGAAAGCCAACAATCTCACCAAAAGTGAACACTTGAGCCATTACCGATGTTCCACTTCATGCCTTTGAAGATAACATTCTTAATGCCATAGATGATGCTTTGCCAAATAGTTGACCCATGATTACGGTGGTTGATCTAAATAAGATCACGTATATGATGCAATAAAATTTTTATGTATGACAAAGAATCATGCCCCAAAGGCTAGAGTCATGATGCAATAATATTTTTATTTCATCGTTTCTTTGTAAGGATCATGAAGAAGCTTATAAGAATTTGAAGGTTTGGTTGTTGCATGCCTTCGTGATTTTCTCAGGATTTGCAATATGAAAGAGGATTCACATTATTTTCAGAGATATTAAAGTCATTAGATCGATCTCGAGAATCAAAATTTTTTGGTAAGCGAATGACCAATTTATTTGTCTATGATCTAGAATTACCTTATTATGATTTGGGGATTTTTTTTTGATCCATCTTAGGTTTGTGAGGGTGGATTTTAACAAATCATGTGTTATTCAATCAATGATTTTGAACTCTGTATTCAAATTATGTGTTATTTAAGCATTGATTTGAAATTCATATTCAAATCATGTGTTATTCAAACATTTTTAATATTGAAATGTAGTTTATTGATTTTCAAATTCACTTTTATTTGATTTAAAATCTAAGAATTCTATATGGATTTAGAAATCTATAAGGATTTCTAAATCCATTAAAATCGACCATCCAATAAACCCTCTAAATTTTCTTTCTTCTCACTATTTGGGATACACTCTCTAATATTCTTCTTTTTTCAACTTTTTTTCGAGGTTTCTCTACATAGTGAGTTTTATTTTCTACATACAATGTCTAAAGTAAACCTAAGGAAGTCGAGGTATGGGTATAGTTCAAAGATGATGACAAATAAGATCCAGAAGTTTGATAACTCGGATATGTTAGCAAGATGTTCGGAACTTGTATTGGGTATATGCCTTAATCTGCAGGTGCAAGACGCAAATGCCATCATAGACTTGATGCCTAAGATTTAGATGATGGAAGAAAGGGTCTCATGCAAAAATCTTGGTTAGGGAAGGTTTCAGTATGAGCTCCAAAACGAGACATTGGGGAGATGTTGAGGTTGGGAACAACTCACTTTAATGGATGGATGATTACATTAGCACGTTGGAAGCCAAATGTCAACGTAAATTATCGTTCAACTATTGAATTATGGGTCCAAATTGGTGGTGTTCCTTCAGAGTATGATGCAAAAATCACATACATAACTATTCAAAAAATTCTAGGTGTTTTGAAAAGAATTGATTTGAAGAATGAGCGGGTCCTTCTGGAATTAGATTTTTGGAAGCCATTGGTTCTAGAGTCTTTTGTTGAGTTCACTTAAGTTGTTAAGCCATGTATCATGTATACTTATGAGAAGCTGAAAGGTATATGCAATATCTGTAATTGTCTTTTCCATATTGCTTCTCGTTGCAGTAACGTAATTCGAGTGAAGGAAGAGTTTGATTATGGTCATTCAAGGTGGAGAGCTTTAAATAGAAACCACAGTTACAAAAGGGCTCTCTCTATTAGTAGTAATTTGAGTCCCAAACCATATGAAAACTGACATGAAAGGTCTTATTCTGAGAGAGATAATGCTCAAGGTAATAATCATTCTTTTTACTAAAAATAAGGACATGTCTTTGGTAATTCTGAAGCTTCTTCAAGTGGCATTCTTAAGAGAGATTTTAGTGATATGGAATTTGTTGTTAGGGCCACATAAAATGGAAGGTGATTATGTTGATGAAGAATTGCTATTGTCTGAGGATCAAGAGTTGGTGCAAGAACATGAAAGTGAATTTACAGAGGAGAATATGGAAGCTTTAAATCGAGATATGAAAATACAAGAAGAGGCGGCTGTTGTGGTGGTATTTGTGAATGAAGTGGATGTTGGTAAACCTCCTCTTGTACCAAGTAAGAAGATTATGATGAAGCAGACTACACCTCTTCGTGGTGCAAGCTCAGTTGATCCTCTCGCAAAGAAACAAATCACTAATAAAAAAAAAATACAATGGGGAGATGGAGGAAGACTCCAATAACTTTTTTTAATGATTAAGTGTCTTAGTTGGAATTGTGAGTTTCTTGTCAACCGCGTCTTTCATTCTCTTCACGGATAAAGAATTGTCGACAAAAGACTTCAAAGAAGGCATAAATTAAATATTCCTTCAGTGAAGCTAGAAATTAGAAGAATATCATAATGAAAATAATAGAGGTGCAGTTGATATTTAGAAAGTTCAAGATATCTAAAATTGGCTTACGAGGAGTAAGAGATTTATTAGAAACAAAAGAGTAGAAATATATGGCTTAGGGAGGGTGATAACAATAAAAAAAATCACACTCATACTAAGCAAAGAAGAGCATGTAATAGGATTGTGAGCTCAAGGATGATGTAGGAAAATCGGTGTCCAAGGACAATGAGATATCTCAGGAAGCGGTGTATATTTTTCTAGAGTTGTTTTCTTCGTCGGGAGATTTTTCTTGTGATGAATCCCTAAGCATGATTGTTACCAAGGTTTAGGATGAAGAAAATCATATTCTAATGGCCATGGTGACAAATGAAGAATTTAATAGAGTTATATTCATGATGAACTCAAGGAAAACACGAGACTCAAATGGTATGACGAATATTTTTCAAAAATCAAGAGAAGTGGTTAAAGAGAATGTTCTGAAATTAGTAAATGATTTTCTCAGGATGGTTACTTTGATCCTGGATTGAATATGACTAATATATGTTGGATTCCCAAAGACCGCATGTCCTATTAAGATGTCTAAGTTCTGGTCGATTAGCTTATGTAATATAGGCCGTAATATTACCAAAAATGGATTGATACCAAAATTGTTAC
>JAKUCM010001334.1:0-12902 GCA_023374145.1 Lepidium sativum | reverse complement strand
CAATATTTTATTTTAAACTTACATAAAAATATTATTGACTATAAATGATTCAACCAATAAAAATATACCACAAATTAGTAACATTGGTGAAAAAATTCAATAATTACTTTTGCTTGAAAATTTGTAAACATAATAAAATATGAGATTTAAAAAGTATTTAAATAATAGAGAGTGTTTTTGGTCAAGTAATTGCATTCATATTTGATATTTTTTCTACCAAATGTTTGATATTTTTTTCTACCCGATGTTTGAGTATTAGGGATACATGATATTATTTTGGGTTTTATCAATACAACTTTTGAAAAGGATACAATTTAAATAACAAGATAAAAGAAAAATTTGGCAAAGTTGAATTCATTGATTAGTTACTATAACCTATAGATTTTACAACTTTATATAAAAGACCAGTCTTGCATCCTTTTATATAAGACTAATTAAGGAATATAATAAATGTTTTCTCTAAGGAAACCAATAGGAGTTAATAAATTGCAAATATTATTAATATATAAATAATAAATACCAATCCATTAAAATTAGTTATTAATAGCCAGTAATAAACATCTATGATTTCCTCGACAGATCACCATTTCATCTTCGTGCTAATCACATTTCTACTTACCTTCAAAAACCTCGTTTGCTTTTGGAAACATTTGACCTACCAATGTAGATTTTCCGTTCGCACCTAAACATGTTGTGATCGTCAACACTTTTCTCTCACATGGAGCAATGATCTTGCACTGTAGAAACGGAGGAACAGATTTAGGATTCAAAGCGATTCTATATCAAGAGCGCTTCGATTTCAGGTTTCATGTGAATCTCCCCAAAACAACGACGTGTACTTGCATATTCTCGTGGCCTGGATATACAATGATGTTTGATATATTTAGAGAAGATAGAGATGATAATCCAAAAAGTATATGTGGAGTCTGCAGAGCATGTATTTGGTATATTTCTGAGTCAGGTCCATGTCGTGCTAGACGTGATGGAGGTCCTGCTTGTTGTTTGGTTTTCTTCATCATCATAAAATATTTATGGTAGTTTTCGTTGAAATTCAGTGTTAAATAAACATGTATCCTGATCCTATACAATGTTTTTGTTATATTTATTATATCAATAATTGAGTCAATAAACTCCCTATAATATCATCATTCACAATGCTATTTAATTTTCATAAAATTTTTGAATATATTTTTATATCCTAGCTGACAGATCTATTAGATTGCCATATGTTTTGTTGGAGGATTTGCTTATTAAGATTTGCAATGTGGAAGTATCCACCGACTTTGTGGTGCTTGATATGGATGAGGAACCACAAGATCCACTATTCCTTAGTATACCATTTTTTAGCCTCAGCTGGTGCAGTAATTGATGTGAGGAGTGGAACAATCAAGTTGACCTCGAAATCAAGTTCGACACTAATGAGGCAAAGAGGAGACCAACTATTGAAGGACAGAGCTTCTCAATAGAGGGATTGGACCAGCTGGACACTAAACCTTTCAAGCTTCCTCATGTTGTATTGGTTAAGAGTGGCAAGGCAAGTGATTATTGTAGAAGATCTCCAATGTATGAAGATATTGTACATGGGAAAAGCCTTGAACCTCTATTTGCATGCAATGAGACTGAACAACCATCTCCTAAGAATTTATGCAAGCTACCTAAATTGGATCTTGGACCTAAAATAATTCTTTGACCCAATGGATTTGTGGATGGAGTAGTTGAGTACAGGGTGAAGAGCAGTAAACGCCCAAAGCCATCTGCTAAGGTCAAGCAACTTATCTTCCCAACAAAACCCAAATCAGATAGGTCAGGACCTTTCAACATCAAAGAGGTTATGCCTTGTGGAGCCATCACTTTGGTTAGCAAAGAAGGAGATGATCTTGCAATGAATGGGCAGAAAGTCAAGCTCTACATGGTTGTTGAAACCATTTTAGAGGGGACATGAATTCCTCTATGTGAACCACCTCAAGTCTAATCGGAGTAAAAATTCAATCTCATGACTCTAAACAAGCTCACTCGGGAAAAAAATCTAATGGTATCCTTGTAAATATTTTAATTAAATTTATATGATTTTTCTTTTGTTTCTTTGGTTTTACTTCTGAATTTCAGGGATCTACAGAGTGGCCTAAGGGTGATGTTCCCTTTGATCACTAGTTTTGGCAGCAACTAGGGAAGCTACATCCAAAAATTGAAATTAACTCGACCAAGCAACCCAACACAAGGCCGAATTCAATTCTTTGATAAGAAGAAAAATACTTGACTAGGGTCAGTGACCCGAGTACAATGTCGAGTGAGCAAACCCAGCCGTCATCGTTACCTACTCGAGCCATCACTCAAGTTGAACCCACTCTAGCCATCACTCGAGTTGAACCCACTCTAGCCATCACTCGAGTTGAACCCACTCAAGCCATCACTCGTGTCAGCCAAGTCGAGCTGAGTAACACTCTAATCCACTGAAAATATCGCTGCTTTTCATTTTATTTGCTCTTGCTTGCTGGTATATGATTATTCTTTGGACATTTATTCACTCAAGGGATCGTGTGATTTAAGTTTGAGGAGGGTTCTAAAGGATATTAATGTTTTTTTGTGTTTTATATTTTTTATTTTCCATATAGTTCATATAGCACTTACGGCATTGGAAATCGAAAAAAAACAAATTTCCTTCAGCAACTTTGAGTCTATAGTTCACATGAGAATTAGGAGGATACAACCATTTTTGACGTGTTGCTTCACTTGTGCATCCGAGCTAGTTCTGAATGCTAAGACTGCACCATGCTTGAAATGTTTAATTTAAGTTTCACGACTTGATCAAAACATGTTGTGATTTGATGCCTTTGCTTGCTAAGTGATAACCATAATATTGACAATCAATTATTGAATATATGCATCGAATATGAGCTTGTTGATTGCACAAAATATTTGGGTTTTCTTTTCCTTCATGCATCTATCTTGTCAATCCAAGTAAGCTCCCACCACGCCCTTTACCTCTTTTCAAACCATCATTTGCTTCTTGTGTGTTATGTGAGGCCTTCTTTTCGGTTTAAACTTGGCATAAAGTGTGAGGTGAAAGCCGAGATGGTTATGACTTCATGTATATGCTGATTCACGATTTTTGAACCAGTTAGGACAAGGTGGTTTCAATTTTGGGTGCATGAATGCTTGTATCTAAGCAGAAAAAGAAATGAAAATAGTTTTTTGAAAAGGGAAAGATCTAAGCTAAAGAGAGTCTAAGAGGAGAAAGGTCTGAAAGTATAAGAAGTATTCTAATAAAGGATTTTGGGTAATGAAAGTATAAGATTGAAAAAAGGCTTGAGAAAAATGATCTTGGTGTGTGGAAAAACAAAAATAAAAGCCTTGAGTGAAATGTGTACTAGGATCATTTTCTGGGTTTAGATGACTAGGTTAAGATCGATTTGGGTGAATGGGTAGATGAATTCATGATTTTGTATGCACATTTTTGGTTCTCATCTTTAACATTATGCTAAAGCTTAAAACATTCAATGACTATCCTTGAACTTAATCGATTGACCAGTTACTAGAGAAAGATCTTCTAATCTCTTAGATTTTACCGTTGAATGTTAAAAGGAATGGATGAAGTGAATGCATATGTAGGATAAGGCTTCCTCAACTTGCATGTGAACTAGTTTGTTTCGGTTTTGAATTCCCACTTTGCAACCTTTCTTCCTTCTTAGTTCTATGCATTTGTTTGAGGGCAAGCAATGAATAACTTTGGGGAGTTGATATGTATGCATTTTAACTAGTTTTAGGAGTTATTTACCATCCATTTTGCATTGATTCATCTAGTGTTTGCACCAATTTATAGTCTTTCTACCTCATTTACATACTTAAAGTTACTTTCATAAGCATATGCATACATTTGTATTGGGGTCATTTGATGATCAATTTGGAGCATAAGGAGGGGATGGATGTACACTCGAGTAGCGATTCAAACAGCGAATCGAGTTGCAACTCAAGTGACGACTCGAGCGGTGACTCAAGTTGCGAATATCGACCGCCGACACGTCCAACTTGACCTCCCACTCGAGCTACGACTCTACCTCCAATTTGAGTCACCGTTCAAGTGGATCATATTACCAATTAACTTAACGTGCCACTTTAGCGGATGCACCGAATTGAATCAGAACTAACCATTTGATGGGCTGTTGTAGATAGGCTGTTGTAGATGGGCCTAGTTACTTTAGTTTTTAGCTAAATTTAGTATAAATACTCTTGGTTGAGACCAAAAATGGAGAACCGAGTTTTTACTTATTTTCTGCAACAACCGCTTTTCTCTTTTTAATAGCCAGAACAAAGCTTTATGTTTATGATTGTCTAATGCAATTTCAGTTTTCTTTGGAATATTGTTCATCACTTATTTTGAATACCGAGTTTTTACTTATTTTGTGCAACAACCGCTTTTATCTTATTTTTTATTTACTTCATGTTTTCCAAGTAGATCGCCTAGGGTTATTGAGGACTAGTGAGGATCTTCAGTTTTCTAGATTGCTTAAGAGTAGTATAGCTTTGAACTCTTCTGTTTTGATGTTGTCAATGCTTGTTTCACATTGATTAATTGAAATATGTTCTTCGACTTTTTAGCACCGAGTAGGTGTTTGGTAGAATGTTCGATCTAACCAATTTAAGAGATTTCACACTTTTATCTCAAGGGATCGATTCTCTAAGGTGTGAATCAGCTCGAGTAAGTTGATCCTTCATGCCTGTTACGTAATTAAACGCCTGTGATGACAAAGTCTGTTAATAGTTTCGCTAAGTTTGCTTGCCACGAGAGTGGATTCAATGTCCATTGAACTTATTGCTTAGAATTTTTCTATGTTTGAGTTTTGTTAAACAATTTAGTAGATTTAAGTGGTCCTCTAATCTATGATTTCCACTGCTCAGGAATTCGTTTGTTTCTTATTGCATTCACCATTTTTTTGTTTGCTTAATTATTAATTTTCATTCAGTTAGGTAACAGTTCTTGTCTTGATTTATTTTATTTGTACTTTTTATTATGTCAGTTAGGTTGCTAGATAATTATCTTGAATTAAAGTAGTTTATCACATTCTTGTTAGTTACACTCCTACTTGGATTGACATTTTTTTTACTATTTTGAAACATTAATACATTAGAATTTGACAATTGAGTAAAATCACGTTATCATGTATTGATTTAATACTTTTGCTCTTGGCCTTTTAGTAAGTAGTTTACTTTGTATGGCGTAAACGCAACTCACGATTCATGGTAAGAGATCCAAGCTCACTTCACCGTGCCACATTGACAAGTCCACCAAGAAGCACATCTCTTCCTTACACTACACATGAACTCATAGGCTTGAATGACCGTTTAGTCGTTGGTTTGAGATTAAAATGCTTTGATTTTTATTCTTTAGCTGGCTCTTTTGTAAAGCCTTTTTCCTTTTTCGCTGTCAACTTCTTTATTCATTATGTCCAATGGGCTATGATATTATACATAAGACAAAAGCCACATGTCCAATTATAACCCACAACCGACGATTAGAAGAAAACGTCTCTCTGAAAGATTAATCATCGAAGAAGAGAGTCGTCGGCTAAATCCGCCAAAAGAGAAAGAAGAACTTTCTCAAGAAAAGAGGATTAAAATTGTAAAGTTTGTTTTATTTCGACTTATAAATTTTTCAGTGAGTTAACCTGTTGAAGTATCAACTCGGCTTATGCCTCAATTACAATGGTGGAAATTGGCAATTGAGTATCCGATTGTTTGCTAAGAAAAAGAAAGTGAATACGCGAGATTTATAGAGTTAATCACTAAAACCAGTGAGTGCATCTCTCTTCGGAAGTTAATCTGGAATCCATTACAACCATGAGCTCTGTTATAGTGAGTTCTTCTCTGTTCTACAATGGTGAATGCTTTGAAAAAGATACAATTAAAAGAGATGAATGAATCTAGCCTAAATCCTTGCTTTGTACATGCTGAGCTGATTCTGGGCTTACTTGCTCTGCCCATGAGCCAAAAACGAGCCACATAAACATTGGGCCTTATTTGCCTGAGTCCCATTAAGCAAATCTCATTGCTTAATGAGCTTCTGGTTCGGCCCACAGACCAAAATGAGTCAACAAATCCGACAATCTCCACCTTTATCGCTCATTTTGATCTGAGAGCTAACCCTAGCCGCATCTCACTCTCTCTTCTTCTCCTCTTGTCTTCTTCATCGTTCCTTCTTTCTTTCTTTCTCTGCGAAAACAATTTCTGGTGCTCTGAAACTTCAGGAGCTCAACTCTGCTTCCTTCATGCACCTCGCTTTCCAGAGGGTTTCAAGATCATCGATGGATCTTGTCTTCTTCCGAGTGACGACTCAGCTTTTCCGTAAGTCTCCTTCTTTTCTCTCCTTTTACCTGAGTTTCCTAACAGCATGCAACAACAAATCCAGTCATTTTGACAGATTTGTCGATTCATATTCACTCACCTTTTTTTTTCCGGTGAACCTGACGCTCCTTTGATGGTGGATCTGAGTCCGAGTACGGGAAACCGGTAAGAAAACTTTCCTATCTCTTTTACATATTTCAGATTTACGAAGAAGATAGTAAGATCTTCTTATTCTCCGCCCTTACTTTACCAGATCTGTTCGTTCCTTTTCCTTTTTGTTGATGCAGCTTCTAACCAATGAACTTTGTGGCTGTTCATCTCCTTGAGTGTAAGTGGTCTTCACTTATCACTTTTACTCGATACCCTAATTCATGTGCTCCTGAATCAAAGAATAAATTTTCCCTTTGAATTAGTGCTAGAAACTAACTCACTTTTGTTTTTTTCTGTTGAAGTTCCATAGGTTTCAACAGATCTGAGCTCTTCATCTTCAGATTTACCAGACGAAAGCTCATGCAACACCTCTTAGACTGCTTCCATTCTCAAAGACTGCATGCAACCTTTGAACTTCTCCGCAGGTATTACTTTTGTGAACATGTCTGCAGGATTAATCGATGTGTGTATTTTGGTGACTTTGATCTTTTTATCTTCTGTCACCTCTCTGATGTAGTTGTACTTTACCTGAATATGCTTTGTTTTCTCGCTGCACATTATGTTCTTTGCTAGATAGATTGCACTTTGAGAGTCACAATAAATTTTAACTATTCTTGTACATAGTTTCATTTCTTTGAGTATTCCTTGTATCCACACTGCTTCTCTACTAGCTTCTGATAATGCTATATACTCATATTTTGTTGTAGATAAAGCTACAACTTTCTATAGTCTTGATCTCCAGCTTATCGTATTGTTTCCAATTGTGAAAACATAACCTGAAATTGATATGCGTTTATCTAAGTCTGAAGCGAATCTGCATCACAATAACCTTTAATTCTGAATTTTGAATCCCTTTTAAACGTTAAACTGATCTTTGCTGCTTCTGTAAGATATTTCATTATTCATTTCACTGCTAACCAATGTGTCTTTCCTAGTCTTGACATCTACCTGCACAATGCCAATGGAGTAAGCAAAGTATGGCCTTGATCCAACCATTACATACATCAAGCTCCCTACTGCGCTTGTATAAGGTACGTCTTCCATACCCTCTGTCTCTGTTTCTTCATCATCTGTAGAGATGTTCTTTAGTTTGAACTAAGCCCCAAGGGGTGTAGAAACTGATCTGCTATCCCTCATGTTGAATGTGTTGAGAATCTGCTTGATGTAGCTTTCTTGTGAACATTTGATTGTGCCCTGTTTTCTGTCTCTGAAAATGTCCATGCCTAGAATCTTTCTTGCTGGCCCTAGGACTTTCATTTCAAACTGGTTGCTCAGTAATTGTTTTAGAGTTACAATCTGTTGTTTCTGTGTTGATGTAATGAGCATATAATCTACGTATAGGTAAAGATAAATCATGTCATCAATTGTTTTTCCTTTGTAGTACACACATGGATCATACTCGCTTTTCTGAAATTGTTGTTTAGTCATGAAATCATTAAACTTTGCATTCCATTCTCTTGGTGACTGCTTTAGACCGTATAAAGATTTCTTGAGTAAACAAACTTTTCCTTCTTTGCCTTTTACCTCATAGCCTTCTGGTTGATTCATGTAGATTTCTTCATGTAGTGTTCCATGTAAGAAAGTTGTTTTAACATCCATTTGTTCTAGTTCCATGTTCCAATTAGTGACTGTAGATAAAAGAATCCTAATTGAAACATGTTTAACTACTGGTGCAAATATGTCATTGTAATCAACTCCCTCAACCTGTGCATAACCCTTAGTAACCAATCTGTTTTTAAATCTTGGTTTTTTAGCTCCTGGTATGCCTGGTTTTAATTTGAATAGCCATCTGCATCCAGTTACCTTTTGCTTCTGAGGTTTATCGACTAGTATCCATGTGTTGTTTCTGATTAGGGAATCCATTTCCTCATCAGACACTTTAATCCATCTCTCTTTGTCTTTACTCTGCATTGCCTCCGAACAGCTTTTAGGTTCCTCAAGTTCAATTTCTTCTGAACTTGATAGTGCAAAAGCAACTAGGTCTACTTCTTCAAACCTAGAGGAGGTCTTATAGTTCTTCTCTTTCTATCTCGAGCTAATAGGTAGCCATCCAAAATAGTTTCACTTCTTTATGAACTTTCTGATTCTGATTGACTCTCATCATCACTGATACTCTGGACTCACTCCACCTGACCCTGCAACCCCTTTTAGCTGATTATCCTCTCCAAGTATTTCCTATAAGTCCAATATGAAAGTTACCCTCTTCTTAGATTTCTTTTCTTCCTGAATTTGCTTAACCTCAGGTTTCTGTTTTTCTGTGATAGAGTCCTTGTAGAGCTTATCTTCGTTAAAGACTACATCTCTGCTTATCACTAGCTTCTTGTCTTATATTAGCCAAATCCGGTAACCTTTAGTTTCTATCCCGTAGGCAATAAAGACTCCTTTCATAGCTCTTGGACTTATTTTGTCTTGAATAGTGTGAACATATGCTATACAACCGAAACTTCTTAGGTGACTATACTCAGGTTTAGAGTTTGACCACACTTCTTCTGGTACATCAAAGTTAATTGATGCTGTCAGTGATCTATTTATAAGATATACTACCGTATTTGCTGCCTCTGCCCAAAATTCTCCACCTAAACCTGATTCTGAAAGCATGCACCTTACTTTATCCGTTATAGTCCTATTCATTCATTCTGATACTCCATTTTGTTGTGGTGTATAGGCACATGTTCTATGTCTTTTAATCCCTAATTCTTTGCATAAGTGTTTGAACTGTTTGTTACAGTACTCAAGACCATTATCAGTTCTCAAACACTTGATCTTTTTCCCTGTTTGATTTTCTATCAAAGTTTTCCAGTCCTTGAATTCTTGAAATGCATCACTCTTCCTCTTGAGAAACTGAATCCAAACTTTCTTAGAGTAATCATCAATAAAGCTGATAAAGTATTGACATCCAGAAATGCTAGGTGTAGTAATCTGTGAACCCCATAAATCTGAATGGATGTACTCTAAAGTACATTTTGTTGTGTGTTTTCCCTTTTGAAAACTAAGCATGCGTGCCTTTCTCAACGTACATGCTTCACAGAATCCCATTGCCTTCCTCTTTCTTTAGATGACCCTTTCTGACCAAAGTCTCCATTGATCTTTTTCTCATATGAGCTAATCTACGATGTCATCTCGTTGTTACATCAACAGTTTCCTTAGCCATATTAACTTATGAGCTTAACACTTTGCCTTCTAGGAAATATAGACCGTTCTGATACTTACCAGATAGAAACTTGTCTCCATTACTCTTGAAGAACTGAATGTTAAAATCTTTTCCTTGATAGTAGCATCCCAGTTCTTCCAATTGACCGTAAGAGATTAAGTTTCTACTCATTTATGGTACATATCTCACATCTTTTAAGATAACTATGTTGCCTTCTGAATTCTCTATTAAGAGCTTACCAACTCCCTTGACTGAGCAATACGAGTTGTTTCCCATGTAAACTTTGTTTCCTTCAAACTTCACCAGATCTGTAATGAGGTCTTTCCTAGGAGTTATATGAAACGTACAGCCTGAATCCATTATCCATTCCTTAGTAGTTGCGATTAAACTTGCAGTATAAGTTGAACTTACTGAACCTGTTACTACAACATTTACATATTCCTTTCCTTTCCGTTCTTCTTATGTGAGCAATCACGTTTCCAGTGATTTTTATCTCCACATATCCAGCATGCCCTAACTTCTTCACTGTTTTGTTTTGATCTAGACTTAGATCGTCCTTTACTCTTAGACATGTCTTTGTTCTTTCCTGAACCTTTAACATTCCTCTTTTCTGATTTGTCTCTACCATCAACTGTTAAGCCTTCTGAACGATTCTTCCTTTTGTTTAATAACCCCTTTTGCCTTAGGTTTGATTCCATTCTATAGGCTGCTATTATTACATCATCCATTGTTAACGTGTCTTTGGTATTTCCAAACTGCAGAGTGTGTATGAGTGGGTCATGTTGAGATGGTAAGTTGTTTAACAATGATATTGCTTGATCCTCATCCTGAATAGTAACTTTTAAACTTTCTAAGTCTCCGATCAACTTAAGGAATACATCAAGATTCTCCTCAATAGACTTGTCCTCATCCATTCTGTATAACGAAAACTGTCTCTTTAGGTAAACCCTATTTGCCTTCGTCTTAGTCTGATAATCTCTTTCTAGGGCCTTCCATTGTTTAAATGTTGTTGGTTCATTTATTATTTTCCTCAGAACTGAGTTTGATAGACATTGCCCGAGCAAACTTCTTGCTCTTTGATCCTTTAGTTCCCATTGAGGATCCTTAGTGACTGGCCCTATCTTAATCTCTTTACACGTTTCTTTATTTGTCACAGATACTTCTTCTATAGCCTAAAAAACTTCATGATCTTTCTCAAGAACGGTGAGTAGACCATGAATTTTAAACTATCCCAACATCCTATATTTCCATAACTAAAAGTCTCCTTTACCGTCAAACTTTTCAACCTCGAATTTTCCTGAAATAACCTCCATATTTGAGATTTGCGACTCTTGAAGATTTTGATACTTTGATGCTTTTGATTGTTGTAGATGAGTGCTTTTGGTTTCTTGATACGCACACTAATACTGATATTTTTCTGATTTTCTTGCGGGCAAATCAATATCTTTGACCTTTCTGTCGCCTCAAAGTCTCTAAGAGAAAAAGATGAAGAACTGCAACAACCGTGTATCAGGTATATCCCTTTCTTGAACCTCCTTGTTAATCTCCAGCTTCGAGCTTGATACCTCTGATCTTGCTCCTATCCGTTGCTCTGATACCACTTGTTGAAGTATCACTTCGGCTTATGGTTCAATTACAATGGCGGAAATTGGCAATTGAGTATCCGATTGTTTGCTAAAAAAAAGAAAGTGAATACGCGGGATTTATAGAGTTCCTCACTAAAACCAGTGAGTACATCTCTCTTAGGAAGTTAATCCGGAATCCACTAACACCATGAGCTCTGTTATAGTGAGTTCTTCTCTGTTCTACAATAGTGAATGCTTTGAAAAAGATACAATTAAAAGAGATGAACGAATCTAGCTTAAATCATGGCTTTGTACATGATGAGCTGATTTTGGGCTTACTCGCTCGGCCCATGAGCCAAAAACGAGCCACAAAAACATTAGGCCTTACTGGTCTGAGTCCCATTAAACAAATCTCATTGCTTAATGGGCTTCTGATTCGTCCCACATACCAAAACGAGTCAACAAATCTGACATAACCAATTTCACATTTCAAAAAAAAAAACAAAAAACACACACTATAGAAACATAGAAAATCCCAGAAAGTAATTTACCAAAATTTCAGTAATTGTTATTGGCTGAGATTAGTGTAAAAGGTACGATGCAGGACAAGTGTCGATAAGGATATGTGTCATTTAAAGCCAAAACCCGAATAAGTGTGGAAACTTTATTATCTTGATCTCAATGCATCATAGATTCTGTCTAATCCACTTCAATTCAAGTCAAAGAAGAAAACGTTACACAAAAATTCCAAAAAAATATGTAAAAGGTGGTGCGAAATCCGGAGATAATCAAGGGAAAAGGAAACAAATAGTCAAAATAGTAAACGTAAAACCCGAAAAATAAATAAAAGAAAAAGGAAAAAGAAAGGGTCAAGAAAAAAGAGGGAAGGGTCAAGAGAGCATATATTCCCTTCTCCAACCGAACCCCACTCATGTTTCCAGATATAAGATATGAAGAACAACAAAGACTCCAACAACTTCATGTAATTATACAAAAACCCTTTTTCTTTCTTTGGCTTTATCATGAATCTGTCTTGATTGTTATTACAAAACATGGATAATGATAGGGATCAGAAAAAGGATTACAAGCCGAGGTTGAAATGGAGTTGTGAGCTTCAGAACAAATTCATCGATGCTGTTAATCAACTTGGCGGACCGGACAGTCTGTTTCCATCTTCTTTGTTCTTTTGAAGCTTTCTGAATCAAGGAATCAAGTACTTGTGGTTTGGCCTTATGTGTTTTATTTCGTGATTTGTTTTTCGTTTTTGTTTGTTTTGTGTCGTAATTCAGAGGCTACACCTAAGGGGTTGATGAGGATTATGGAGATTCCTGAGCTTAATTTGTACCATCTCAAGAGCCATTTTCAGGTAATCTTTTGACGGAATTCTTTAATTTATTTGATTTCTTGCAATCTATATTGACTGATTCGTCTTCTACTTCTCTTTGCTCTTCAGAAATATCGGCACGTAAAATGCGAGAGATTCGTTGGTAATAAGCAGCATGGTGAGAAATTCTTTTGAGTATTATGTTTTCATATTACTCGTTATGTAGATATCTTAATGTTGTCGCAAGATCACAGATTCTCAAATATATAGTCTTTGATCTGAGCTAGTGAGTCTACGTAATCTATCATATCCTTGGTTTTTGCTTATGTTTTATTGTGAATTCGTTTTTGCAGAAGCTCAGAATCCTAAAGAT
>JAKUCM010001333.1:0-18276 GCA_023374145.1 Lepidium sativum | reverse complement strand
GAATACCCTAATCATTGATCCTAAACCTCGAGAACCCGTTTTTCCTCTATTGAATTTTCGTGATTTTAATACTCTTCTTAGGTTGAGATTTCGTGTTGCACTTTATTATTAGTTTCGCTACTGCTTTAGTTTTAATGCTCTGTTTTTACATTCTAATACTTTGTTTCATTTCTAGCATTTTGTTTTAAGATTTCGTTGTCACCTAGGATAGATAACCACTCGCTAAAACCGAATCTGGCTTAAATTAGAATAAGTAGATTATATCTTGATTGCTAGTTACTCTCCCATTGGATTGACACCATACTGTAATGCAATTGATTAAATAGACAGTTTGGTATTTGAGAAAACACCGCAAAAACCTGTTTATCAGACCACCTCGGGATTCACAAAGTCTCTCACCTCCTCTACAACGGTCAAATGAAGAGCCTCCATCTTCTTCCTTTGCGAAAAGCTTGTAACCTCTATATATAGACTTCCAAACCCATTGTAAAATTATGTTGAATGAAATACTTGATTATGTTCTTCAATTCTTTAATGAGTCTCTCTTCAATTTTCCGAAACTCTCTATCTCTTTTGCAAACCATCATTCATTCACTCACCAAGGCCGAAAGATAGTGTTACTGCCATTATCTCCTCAAGAGGTGTACAACGATCAGCTGCAGCTTAAGGAGTCAAGAGATGCACCACCACAAGGCCGTAAGGCAACCAATTACTACACCAAAGGTGTACCAATCAAGCATTCACTTGTTAACCGTCCCATGTTTTTATTCGTGTTCAAAGGCCGTAAGGTGAATGAGGAAATGGTGAAAGCCATTCGAGAATGGCCCACGCCTAAGAGCTTAAGTGAAGTTAAGAGCTTCCATGGACTAGCTGGGTTCTATAGGCGCTTCATAAAAGATTTTAGCACGTTGGCTGCTCCATTAATCGAGATAATCAAGAAGGAAGTTGGGTTTAAGTGGACAGAAGCACAAGAAAACGCGTTCAACTCCTTAAAGGATAAGCCTATCAATGCTCCTATTCTGATCCTGACACTAATTTCTTAAGCCATTTTTGGCGCACTTTGTGGTCTAAGTTAGGCACTAAGCTGATTTTTTCTACTACTTGCCATCCCCAAACTGATGGCCAAACAGAAGTAGGCAACCGCACTTTGTCTACACTCTTGCGTGCTTTGATTAAAAAGAACCTTAAATCTTGGGAAGATTGTTTGCCGCATGTAGAATTTGCTTATAATCATTATGTGCATTAAGCATCTAAATATTCACCATTCCAAGTTGTGTATGGATTTAATCCCTTGTCTCTGTTGGATTTAACCCCTTTACCTGAGCGTGAAAGGTTTAGTTTGGATGGTATGAAGAAGGCAGAGTTACTTAAACAGATTCATGAGGAGGCCATAATCAATATCGACGCAAAGACAAAGTTGTACGCCCAACAAGCTAACAAAGGAAGACGTGAACTCGTTTTCAATGAGGGAGATCAAGTCTTGGTGCATCTAAGGAAGGAGAGGTTCCCAGCTGAAAGGAAATCGAAGCTCATGCCAATAATTGATGGAGCATTCACCGTTGTTAAGAGAATCAACAACAACGCCTATGAACTCGATCTTCAAGGTAAGTACAACATAAGTTCAAGCTTCAATGTATCTGACTTGAGCCCTTTTCTTGCAGATGAAACAGATTTGAGGTCAAATCTTATTGAAGAAGGGGCGGATGATATGATATCGGCCAAAACAGAACCTAACACAACGGATGAGGAGCATATGGATAAGGACATATTGCGTGTACCGGCTGGTGCCATGACAAGATCAAGGACTAAGCTCTTCAACCAAGCTGTAGGAGGACTTCTGGTGCTGATTCAAAGTCAAGAAGAAGATGATCCAAGTCCAACCACATTGGTTCTGACTTGTAGTCAACAAATGGGTGTGTAGCCTATTTGTACACCTTTTCCTTCACTTGGTTTTATCCCAATGGGTTTTCCAAGTAAGGTTTTAATGAGGCAAATAAAGCCCACACTTAACAAGAGGGCCTATTTTGTTGAGTTAGGAATTTAAAAAGCCTTTTAGCCCAAAAGACATTAGAGTTTTCGTTTGGCTTTATGTTTTTCTATTTAAGTTGCACAAACACTTTGCTTGAAGCATCCACGTTTTTATCAATAGAATTCACTCAATTTGAGTATTGTTTTTTTCTTTGGTGAGTCATATCCAAAGAAGTCCCACGGAATATCAAGATATTTCCACCTCTCTTGTGTGACCTAACGATTTCCCCTCGGATTCTCCTTCTCTCACGAGTTGTAGAAGCCACATCTATCTCTTTGCTTGTCTTTGAAGTGTCGATCCTTTGGAGGATTACATCAGGTGCCTTGTACAAGGCGTCTCAACTTGCTAAGCATCTCTCTCTCTCATAGTGCGCAGGCACAAACTTTCTCCTCATGTGTGTAACAAGTTCTCTCCAAGTGGTGATTGGAGGCTCTCTTTGCCTATTTTTGACGAGTCCCAACTGCTCCCACCATAACAATGTATAGTCATTAAACTCTGAGACTGCTATCTTAACCTTGTTAAGTTCATAAGTACCCTGCATCAGAAAATTAGACTCCATATTCCTCTCCCAATCCAAATATGATTCTGCATCGTTAGGGCCATGAAAAGGAGGGAATTGGATCTTAATGTTGCTCAGATGCTGCCTTAAAGGATCATACTCACGTGCATGGCCTCCTTATCGTTTCACCACTATATTCTGATCTTTCACCTTCTTCTAAATGCTCATGATCTGATTCCACATAAATCCTATGTCCAGCAACGTAATCAGACCGTCTTTGTGGCCGTGAGCGTCTCCTTTGATGGCCAACTGTTTCTCTGTCCCTAATTGGTTATTTAAGGCGTCTAACTCTCTGCTGTCTAGATGAAGAACCCACGTGTGCCTTTCCTTTAACAATCCTGAATGCTTCATTAGGACTAGGAGGCTCTGACGATTCTGGGTCTGTAGCAGTATGCCCATTCTTTAGCTCTTTGAATCTATTCTAAAATTTGTTATCAATCTGCTCTAATTGCTGAATGAGCTGAGAAGCTATTCCTTGATTGGCTTCTTTGATTTGCTGAGCCATGGCTTTGTCTAGAGCTTCCATAGCTTCAGCTGAAAGCTCCATGGTACCCGAAAGGAATTCAAAACCACTCACAGTAACTAGTTCTAAGACGAAAGGAAAGGAAATAAAAGCCTAAAAATATCAAAAATTGTTTTCCTAATCCTACTAGGAATAGGATTTCTAACTAATCCTAACCTAATCAGGAGTTAGTAAACCCTAATCCTAATTCAATAAGGTAAACGAAACCTAATCCTAATTCAATAAAGAAAACGAAACCTAATCTTAATTCCATCAGGAAAACAAAACCCTAATCCTAATTCAATCATGAAAACAAAAATCTAATCCTAATTCAATAAGGAAAATGAAATCTAATCCTAATTCAATAAGGAAAATGAAATCTAATCCTAATTCAATAAGGAAAACGAAATTAAACCCTAACAAAGAATGAGAACGAAAAAAACAAGAGAAAGAGAGATTATAGTTAGAGATTTTCTCAGCCTTGGCACGGAGTTGGCTCTGATACCACTTGATGTGATCTTCCCTATGATGGAACTCTGAAAATCGAGGCTAGAGTACTCGGAATTGAATGAAACTTTAGCGGCAGATAGATTGGAGTGTGAGAAACTCGGTTATGAGTTTTGAGCGGATTTCATCGAGGATTTCTTGATATACGTGGCAAACGTCTCCGTGAGACAAAGAACTAAAGGATTGATGGAGATGATGATACGTGATCTGATGAGATTGATATGGCTGCTGATTCGCGTGAATTGGTGGGGTGATGAATTGGAGTGATTAAATAGATAGATTTTATGTGATTAGATGAATCAACTGAAGAATCTCTTGGCTCACAACGTGATGGGAGATTCAGGCGCTAGAATTTTCAGAACCATGGCTGGAGAGCATGAAAACTTAATAAGAAGTCTTTTGTCAAAATAATACTCTGAAAAGTTTACAGCAAGGTCTGGGGTTTAAATATAACCCTAGAACCAAAACAACATGTAGTTCTAAACAAAAAACAACATGTAGTTTGAAACATATAAAAAACAGCAAAGTGTTTAAATAAAAACAACGAGGCGTCCCCTAATGGTGCACCTCAAAATCTACTAAGTACAAAACTAGATTGGTTTGTACATTATTCTCCTAATGGTAAGTGATGTGATTTTCCCTAGGATAGAACTCTGAAAATCGGGGCTAGAGAACTCGGAATCAAATTAAACTCGAGCAGCGGATAGATTGGAGTGTGAGAAACTCGGTTATGAGGTTTGAGCGTATTTGGACGAGGGGTTTATGAGATATGACGGCAAAGTATCTGTGTGACAATAGAACTGATGGATTGACGTGGCAGAATGGATTGGGAATAAGATGAGGATGTGATGAGGACTTGTAGGTGACGAAGATGAAGTGATAGAATGGATAGATTTTTGTGATTAGATGAATTAGTGAAGAATCTCTTGGCTCATAACGTGTAGTTTTTAAAACGAAAAACGACATGTAGTTTGAAACTTAAATAAAACAACGAAACGTTTAAATAAAAACAACGAGGCGTCCCCTAATGGTGCACCTCAAAATCTACTAAGTACAAAACCAGATTGGTTTGTACATTATTCTCCTAATGGTAAGACTCCTAAGTAACTCGCCATAGTGATTCCATCTGCCTCATTAAAAACCATGAGAGAAAACACAATTGGGACAAAACTCTGTATGGGAAAAAGAGTACAAACTTCCTCACCTAAGTTACCTAGTTATCATTACCAGGAGAAGTCTTCAAGATGGAGATATTGAAGACTTGTGCAGCTGCTAGCTCGTCAACTCCTTCGGCAATGAGGCAATGAGCTTCCTTGGCCATCTCCTTAGCTCTAGAACGTGTAATCCGACCCTCTACTTCAGGTGCTGCAGCTGTTGTGTCATCCACGATCATATCATCCTCTCCCTCTTGAAAAGGATTTGTCCTCAAATCTGTATCTGCAACATAAGGAAGCAAATCAGAAACATTGAACGAATTTGATATGTTATACTTACCTCGGAGATCGATCTTGTAAGCATTGTTGTTGATCGTATTGATGACTTCAAATGGACCATCAACTCGTGTCAGTAGTTTGCTCTTCCTCTCTTCTGGAAATCGATCTTTCCTTAGATGAATCCACACCAAATCTCCTTCTTCAAATATCAGCTCCTTTCTTCCTTTGTTGGCGTGTTTCTGGTACTGCTCTGTCTTTTTCTCTATGTTCTCCTTGGCTTTGGCATGAATTCTCCTAACTTGTTCAGCCTTTGCTTTTCCATCTGCACTACATTTCACACTCAAAGGCAAAGAAATCAAGTCTAGAGGGGATTGTGGGTTAAAACCGTAAACAATCTCAAAGGGAGAAAAGAGAGTGGCAGAATGCTTAGCATGATTGTAAGCAAACTCTACATGTGGTAGACACTCTTCCCATGACTTGATGTTGCTCTTCACTAATGTCCTTAGAAGTGTTGACAACATTCTGTTCACTACTTCTGTCTGTCCATCAGTCTGAGGATGGCATGATGTTGAAAACGTCAATCTGGTCCCTAGCTTAGCCCATAGTGTGCGCCAGAAATGCCCTAAGAATTTGGTGTCTCGATCTGAAACTATAACTTGAGGCATTCCATGCAATCTCACAACTTCCCTGAAAAACAGATTAGCTACACAAACAACATCATCCGTTTTGTGGCTAGCTATAAAGTGAGCCATCTTGCTAAACCTGTCAACAACCACAAAAATAGAATCTCTACCATTTCTGGTTCGAGGTAAGCCAAGTACAAAGTCCATAGATAAATGAGTCCAGGGCTGCGAAGGAATAGGAAGAGGTGTGTACAAACCGTGTGGCTGTACCTTACTCTTAGCCATTTTACACGTTTCACACCTAGAACAAACCTGATCGACATCTGTCTTCATGTTTGGCCAATATAAGTGATCCTGTAGTCCAAGTAGGTCTTTGTAACTCCAAAATGCCCTGCTAACCACCTCCATGCGCCTCTCTAACTAGCAGCTCTCTAATTGATCCTCTTGGTATACACAAGCGATTATTGTAGAACAAATAACCATCCTGTCTAAAGAATTTATCAACAGCAAACTTATGGTATTTGCCATAGCTCTCAGTAAAGTCATTGTCAGTCTCATACAAGTCTTTAATATGCTCAAAAACCAACTTAGAAGTTAAAGTAGAGACTAAAGTGTACCTTCTTGATAATGCATCTGCAACTACATTATCCTTACCTTTCTTGTACTTAACTATGTATGGAAACGTCTCTATGAACTCCATCCATCTGGCTTGTCCCTTGTTGAGCTTTTGTTGTCCCTTTAAGTGCTTCAACGACTCATGATCCCACTCCTGAGGCATCACATTCAATCTCAAATGTTTTCATAACATCAGGAAGTACTCAGAGTGGAGAATTGATAAGCTTCTCTTTCAAGGCTGAAAACGCCTTTTCTTGAGCTGTTTCCCATCTGTATCCAACGTCCTTCTTAATGACTTCTGTTAGTGGTGCTGCAATGGTGCTGAAGTCCTTGACAAATCTCCTGTAGAAGCCAGCTAATCCGTGAAAGCTCCTGACTTCTCCAACGTTTCTAGGTGTTGGCCAATCTCTGATTGCTTTGATCTTCTCATCATCTACTCTAACTCCATCTGCACTAACAACAAAGCCTAAAAAGACAACCTCACTAGAACAGAATAAGCATTTAGAATAATTAGCAAAGAGAGATTGAGAGCAAAGAACATCTAGAACCCTGCGGATGTGCTCTAAATGCTCTCCTAAACCTTGGATGTAGATGAGTATATCATCGAAGTAGACTACTACAAACATCCCAATGAACGGTTTGAGAGTGTGATTCGTGAGACACATGAACGTGCTGGGAGCATTGGTGAGACCAAACAGCATAACCAGCCACTCATATAACCCTTGCTTGGTCTTGAATGCAGTCTTCCACTCACCCCCTTCCCTCATTCTGATCTGATGATAACCACTCTTCAAATCGATTTTGGAGAAAATGGTGGATCCAC
Organism: Lepidium sativum; assembly: GCA_023374145.1. NCBI lineage: Eukaryota > Viridiplantae > Streptophyta > Magnoliopsida > Brassicales > Brassicaceae > Lepidium > Lepidium sativum. The sequence continues at coordinate 11,185 of JAKUCM010001333.1, read as the reverse complement.
ATAACTCATCTACCATGTCATCAAGTCTTGGAATTGGATGTCTGTACTTCATTGTGATGTTATTGATAGCTCTGCAGTCTACACACATCCTCCATGTCCCATCTTTCTTAGGCACTAACAAAACTAGTACAGCACATGGGCATAAACTCTCACGAATATAGCCTTTACTCATCAGCTCCTCTACTTGCTTCTGAAGCTCTTTAGTCTCAACTGGATTAGTTCTGTAAGCTGGTTTGTTTGGCAACACAGAACCAAGCACTAAATTGATTTGATGCTCAATACCACGAATTGGAGGCAGTCCTGGTGGTATCTCCTCAGGAAAAACGTCCTGATACTCCTCTATAATCTGAATCATCTCATGTGGAAGCTCCTCGGATGGTTTAGTACATGCCAATGTCTCCTTGTACACAAACATAAAAGTAGTCATTTCTGGATCAAACAGCTTGTTAAACTCACTGTGATTGATGTACAATGCGTTTGACACTTTCTCCTTCTCCTTTCTGTTCATATGCATCTGATCCTTGTGTATTTCAGCTGGTGTAAGTGTAAGAAGAGTAATTTTTCGTCCCTTGTACTCAAACACCTGCTTGTTTGTGTACCCATCATGCATCACACACCTATCATACTGCCATGGTCTGCCCAACAGAACGTGACTAGACCTCATTGGCACAACATCACACAGCAGCTCATCTTCATATTTCCCAATAGATAGCTGAACCGTAACCTGTTGTGAAACTGTAATGGCTCCTTTACTATCCAACCACTGCAGCTGATATGGTCTAGGATGAGAAGTAGTCTTCAGATTAAGCTTCTTTACCATTTCTTCACTGACTGCATTAGTGCAACTCCCTCCATCTACAATCAGTGTACACACCTTTCCCTGAACAACACATCGGGTGTGAAAGAGATTCTCACGCTGATCTCTGTCATCTGGATGAACCTGAATGCTCAATGCTCTGCGTGCAACAAGTAACTCCCCAACTACTGCAGCTGCTTCTTCCTCCTCCAAATCGTCCTCTACCTCACTTTCTGAACTCTCCTGAGGCACAATCTCTCCTCCTTCTCTCAACAGAAACATTTTCTTGTTAGGACAGTCTCTGGAGTAGTGTCCCATTCCTTGACACTTGAACCATCTGACATTGCTATTAGAAGTACCACTTCTGGTTTTAAGCTCTGTTTTGACCTCTTCTTTCACTACAAAGGTTGCAGGTCTGTTATCTTTGATTGGAGCTGATTTGGTGAATTCTTTTGGCTTAGGGATACTAGAAGTGAAAGTAGATCTGCCAATTCTCCTCTTAAGTTGCGCCTCTATCAACTCAGCTTTGTGCACCATTTCCTGCACATCTTCATAATTCTGCAGCTCTACCTTGTCTTGCAACTCTCTGTTCAATCCCCCAAGAAAACGAGACATCACCATATCATCACTTTCCCTTAAATCAGCTCTGATCATAAGTGTCTCAAACTCTTGATAGTAATCACGAACTGATCTGGTGCCTTGTACAACGCGTCTCAACTTGCTAAGCATTTCTCTTTGATAATGTGAAGGCACAAACTTTATCCTCATGTGTGCAACTAGTTCTGTCCAAGTGGTGATTGGAGGCTCTCTTTGTCTATCTCAGACGAGTCCCAACTGCTCCCACCACAACAATGCATAGCCATTAAATTCTGAGACTGCTATTTTCACCTTGTTAAGCACATAAGTTCCCTGCACCAGAAAATTAGACTCCATCTTCCTCTCCCAATCCAAATATGATTCTGCATCATTAGTGCCATGAAAAGGAGGGAATTGGATCTTAATGTTGCTCAGCTGCTGCCTCAAAGGATCATACTCACGTGCATTGATCCTGTTTCTGGGTCTCCTTAACGTTTCACCACTATATTCTGATCTCTCACCTTCTCCTGAATGCTCACGATCTGATTCCACATAAATCCTATGTCCAGCAACATAATCAGACCGTCTTTGTGGCTGTGAGCTTCTCCTTTGATGACCAACTGTTTCTCTGTCCCTAATTGGTGATTTAAGGCGTCTAACTCTCTGCTGTCTAGAAGAAGAACCCACGGGTGCCTTTCCTTTAGCAATCCTGATTGCTTCATTAGGACTAGGACGCTCTGATGATTCTGGGTCTGTAGCACTATGCTCATTCTTTAGCTGTTTGAATCTATTCTCAAATTTGCTATCAAGCTGCTCTAATTGTTGAATGAGTTGAGAAGCTATGGCTTGATTGGCTTCTTTGATTTGCTGAGTCATGGCTTTGTTTAGAGCTTCCATGGCTTCAGCTGAAAGCTCCATTGTACCTTAAAGGAAGTCAAAACAGCTCACAGTAACTAGTTCTAAGACGAAAAGAAAAGAAATAAAAGCCTAAAAATCGAAAATTCTTTTCCTAATCCTACTAGGAATAGGATTTCTAACTATTCCTAACCTAAACAGGAATTACTAAAAACCTAATCCTAAAGCATACAGGAAAACGAAACGCTAATCCTAATTCAATAAGGAAAACAAAACACTAATCCTAATTCAATCAGGAAAATTAAACCTGATCCTAATTCAATTAGGCAAACAAAACCTAATCCTAATTCTAAGAGGAAAACACGAATGCCTAAGAATTAGGGACAACAAAAACGTTTCTCTAAACCTAAGCAACAAGAACAGAACAAAACTAACCCTAAAACAAAGAATAGAAACGAAAAAAAATCAAGAGAAAGAGAGATTAGGGTTAGAGAATTTCTCAGCCTTGGCACAGAGCTGGCTCTGATACCACTTGATGTGATTTTCCCTAGGATAGAACTCTGAAAATCGGGGCTAGAAAACTCGGAATCGAATGAAATTTGAGCAGCACATAGATTGGAGTGTGAGAAACTCGGTTATGTGTTTTGAGCGTATTTGGACGAGGGGTTTATGAGATATGACAGCAAAGTCTCTGTGTGACAATAGAACTGATGGATTGGCGTGGCAGAATGGATCGGGAATAAGATGAGGACGTGATGAGGACTTGTAGGTGACGAAGATGAAGTGATAGAATGGATAGATTTCTGTGATTAGATGAATTAGTGAAGAATCTCTTGGCTCACAACATGATGGGAGATTCAGGCTCTAGGATGTCCAGAACCGTGGCTTGAGAGCATGAAAACTTTAAAGAAGTCTTTTTGTCAAAATAATACTCTAAGAAATTTACAGCAAGTTCTGAGGTTTAAATACAACCCTAAAACAGAACAGCATGTAGTTTTTAAACCGAAAAACAACATGTAGTTTGAAACTTAAATAAAACAACAAAACGTTTAAATAAAAACAACGAGGCGTCCCCTAATGGTGCACCTCAAAATCTACTAAGTACAAAACCAGATTGGTTTGTACATTATTCTCCTAATGGTAAGACTCCTAAGTAACTCGCCGTAGTGATTCCATCTACCTCATTAAAAACCATGACAGAAAACCCAATTGGGACAAAACTCTCTATGGGAAAAGGAGTACAAACTTCCTCACCTAAGTTACCTAGTTATCATTAATTACCAGGAGAAGTCTTCAAGATTGAGATGTTGAAGACTTGTGCAGCTGCAAGCTCGTCTACTCCTTCGGCAATGAGGGAATGAGCTTCTCTGGCTATCTCCTTAGCTCTGGAACGTGTAATCTGACCCTATACTTCAGGTGCTGGAGCTGTTGTGTCATCCACGATCATATCAGTAAGCCTCCTAAGTAACTCACTGTAGTGATTTCATCCGCCTCATTAAAAAACATGAGAGAAAACTCAATTGGGACAAAACTCTCTATGGGAAAAAGAGTACAAACTTCCTCACCTAAGTTACCTAGTTATCATCACCAGGAGAAGTCTTCAAGATGGAGATGATGTTGAAGACTTGTGCAGCTGCCAACTCGTCAACTCTGGCAATCAACAGCATGCTGGAAAGGTTTCAATCTCTGTCTGGTCTTGTAATGAACAAATACAAAACATCACTCTTCTCTGCCGGGATTCCACCTCATGAAAGTGATTCTCTGTCTCGTCGTGGTTTCCAATGTGGAAACCTCCCTGTACGCTACTTAGGTGTGCCTCTAATGCATCGAAAGCTGTGGATTTCTGAATACTCGCCTTTACTTGATGCCATTGCAAATCGTTTTAACAGCTGGACTAATCGGACTCTCTCGTTTGTGGGCAGACTTCAATTGCTTCACTCAGTCATATACAACTACTTGAATTTCTGGTTTTCTGCTTCTTTTTGCCTCCCAAAAGGATGCATCAAGAAGATTGAGAAATTCTGCAACAATTATTTGTGGTACCGTTCGACTAACTCCAATGCAGTTCCAAAAGTAGCATGGCAGAAAGTTTGCATGCCAACATCAAAAGGTAGACTACGCCTTCGGAGTCTCACGGCTTGGAACACCACATTAAATATTCGTCTTGTATGGCTACTTTTTCAGCAAGTGGCTCGTTATGGGTAGCTTGGAACAAGAAGCATATAGATCGGGGAGTTGTTCATGTAAATAAAGAGAGATTGAAAAAGAACTTGTATGAAAACAGAGAAGAAAAGAGTTTGAAGATGAAAACTTCTTAACTTGTATATCGTTTTTCACATGCTGTTTTTGCAATAAACAAGGCAGCTACTTATACAACTGAAAGACCTCTTAACTAGATACATAAACAAGACAACTATGGTTGAGTTATGATGTCGTAATGCCTTTGTTTTACCTCTGCAAAAGCTGCTGTTGCAGAGGTAGTTTCTGCTGTACTATGTTGCAGTTTTGTGCAGAGAATGAGAGTGACATTTGCTTTGTTGGTGGGCTGTATAAGCTGAAGTCTTGGGCTGATATGAAGTTAGTTTAGAACAGTTGAGCTCTTCTTGAGTTGAGGCTTCAATACTCCCCCTCAAACTTGTGGTGGAGGGGGAGTCCAACACAAAGTTTGTGTCGAAGACGGATGAAGTCAGTTTTAGGTAACGACTTTGTAAAGATATCAGCAAGCTGAAGTTCAGCAGGAATGTGTCTTGTCTCAATGAATCCAAGTGCTACTCTTTCACGAATGTAATGCCAATCAAGTTCAAAATGCTTAGACCTTGTGTGAAGCGTTGGATTTATACTTAGATGCACTGCAGAAAGGTTGTCACAATGTAGAGTTGCAGGTCCTGACTGTGGTATATGTAAATCTCGCAGAAGAGAGGACAACCAGGTTAACTCAACCGCAGTTTCAGAGAGGGCCCTATACTCTGCCTCTGTTGAGGATCGTGAGACAGTTGGTTGACGTTTAGCATTCCATGAGACTATGTTAGGACCAACAAAGGTGCAGAACCCTGCAGTAGATCTTCTAGTTTCCTTACAACCTGCCCAGTCACTATCACAATAGGCAGTTGTTGTGAGATGGGATGATTTAGATAGATGTAAACCCATTGAGACTGTTCCACAGAGATACCGCAATGTTCGTTTCAAGAGAGCATAATCATACATAGTAGGCTGATGCATTCGTTGACAAATCAGATTGACTGCAAATTGCAGGTCTGGTCTTGTGATTGTTAGATACTGCAATTTGCTAGCTAAACTTCGGAAATAAGAGGAATCAGGAAAGAGCTCTTCACTGATACTTGATTCATTAAGTCTTTGCGGCAGAGGAGTATGCATGGAATTGCAATTGCTCATTCCTGCTTGGGCCAGAATGTCTGTTGCATATCTCTCTTGATGAATGAATAAACCAGTCTCAGTGTGTTCAATTTGAATACCAAGAAAGTAATGTACTGAACCAAGATCCTTCATAGCAAACTGTGTACTGAGAGTTGTTATCAAGTGGTCCAGAAGATTTGAATTACTTCCTGTTAGAATAATGTCATCTACATACAATAGCAACAACAATGTGTGCTCATTGTGATGATATGTGAAGAGAGAAGAATCAGTTGTACTGCATTTGAACCCATATTCAAGCAAGAATGAGCTAAATTTATCAAACCAAGCTCTGGGAGCCTGCCTCAATCCGTAAAGAGCTTTATTGAGCTTACAGACATGTGAGGGATAATTTTTATCAATGAATCCAGCAGGTTGATGCATGTATATGTCTTCATGTATGTCTCCATGAAGAAATGCACTTTTCACATCTAACTGGGTGATTGGCCAGCCTCTTGATGTTGCTATGCCCAGAAGAACTCGAATGGTAGCTGTCCTGACAACAGGACTGTATGTTTCCAAATAATCTATTCCCTTTTCTTGTTTGAACCCTTTGGCAACTAACCGTGCTTTGTATTTGTCAATAGACCCATCTGGCTTCAATTTTACTCTGAAAACCCACTTACAGCCCAGAATATTCATATTTGTTGCAGATGGAACCAGATGCCAAGTATCATTGTCATGTTGTACCTCCATTTCCTCACTCATTGCAGCAGTCCAACCTGTATCTTTAAGTGCTTCTGACACAGTTTTGGGCTCTGTATACTTAGTAGTTAACAGCAAGTATCGAGAATTTGGCTTAACTATTCCAGACTTTCCTCGAGTGATCATGGGATGATGATTCACAGACTGATCTTGACCCTCATTTTGTGTTGTGTCTGCAGGAGATTGTGCAGTCAGATGTGAACCAGTAGGTGATATTTGGACAGAGTCATTGCAGCCTGGAGTTTCCATAAAACCAAACTGAGGTGAGGCTGCAGACACTTCTTGATTACTGTTGTCAGTAGCATCTATTACAGAATTTTGTTGATCTTCTAAGACAGGGACTTCTTGAGACTCATTGATTCCCGAAGACTGAGATATACTTGCAGGTGTCAAGTGATGTTGTGGTACTGTTTGAATATTATCATTGCTTCGAGGAACCAAAGTGATGTCAGCTGACTGCCAAGCTTTCAGCAAGGGAGTGGTATACTTCACAGTCAAGTGTTGATATTTGTCTGCAAAGGGAAATGCCTGTTCATCAAAGATAGCACTGCGAGTGATAAAGACTCTTCCTGTTGGAGGGTATAAGCATCTGTATCCTTTGTATGACGCATTGTACCCCAGGAAGACACACTGAAGAGATCTAGGTTCAAATTTGTTTGCACTATAGGGTCGAAGACATGGATAACAGGCACTGCCAAACACTCTCAGAACATTGTACTCAGGTTCTGTTTTAAAAAGTAACTGATGTGGAGTTTTGAAATCCAGAGCTGCTGATGGAAGAATATTAATGAGAAAATTAGATGTGTATAAGCTTTCCACCCAAAACTTTAAAGGAACTTTACTGTGAAACATCATCGCTAAACTGAGCTCGGTAATATGTCTGTGTTTTCTTTCAGATATGCCATTTTGCTGAGGCGTGTGTGGACAAGAAATTTGATGTTTGATGCCATGTAATGCTAGATGAGACTTGAACACTTGACTCACAAATTCACCACCACCATCACTTTGAAATACTTTGATTTTCTTGTCGAATTGATTCTCAACATATCTTTGAAACATTTTAAAGACAGCAAAGAAATCAGACTTGAGCTTGAGAGGATAAATCCAACTAAACCAGGAGAAATCATCAATAAAGACCACATAATATTTAAATCCTTGCACTGAGATTGTGGGAGAAGGTCCCCAAAGATCACAATGAACCTTAGACAGAGGTTCTATAGACACAGATTCAGAAACTGAGAAAGGGAGACTGCTACTTTTCCCTTGCTGACACGACTCACAAATAGAGATTACAGAATTCTTATTTATAGATATTGACTTTGCTTTGTGCATATGTTGAAGAACAGAATCACTGGCATGTCCTAAACGATGATGCCATAGAGCATTGTTTGTGGTCTTCTGTCTTGATGAGTAAAAGCTTTTGTAATTCTGATTCTCCAACACATATAGCCCATCACGTCTTGGTCCCTTTGTTAGAACCTTCTGTGTTTCCAGATCCACTATGTAGACCTTATTAGCATCAAAGAACACACCACATGGGTAATCTTCACACAGTTTTGATACAGATAGAAGAGATTTTTGAACAGTTGGACAAACTAAGACTTCATTCAAAGGTAAGTTACCTGTTGAAACTGCAAGATTTGTTGACCCAACATGCGTAATAGGCAGCTGGTTTCCATCTGCAACCATCAGACTTTCCGCTCCATTGTAAGCCACTGATGTTGTCAGATTATCTGTCCTGTTGGTGATATGAGAAGTAGCTCCAGAATCAGGAAGCCACTCTTGTCCAGATGTGTCACTAGTTTGGAGAGCAGCAAAGGCTTGGGGTACAGATTCTTCTTGATAGTTGTTGTCAAAACGGTTCCAGCATCTTAAGGCTGAGTGACCAGTTCTGCCACAAATTTGACAGATTGGTCTTGAATTAATATTCTGAGAATTGTGGTCTGAGGAACTTACTTGTTGAGGAAATCCTCGACCTCTAGAGGAATAACTGTTTCCACGTCCTCTATTAGATCCACCTTGATTTGTGTAAGTGTTGTTGGAGTAACTGCTTCTGCCTCTATTGTTTCCAGAAGATACTGTCTGTTGAGGTTGAGGTCTGTTACTCCACTGTTGTTGTTGTAACTGAAAGGCTAGATGAGGAGTAACAGATTCAGACTCTTCATGAGACTGAATTCTGGCATCAAAGGCTGTAGCTTCTGCCATCACATCAGAGAGAGATGGCCTAGGAAGACGATTCAACGAGTGCTGGATAACAGTACAGATGGGATCATATTCTCTTCCCAACCCATTTAGAAAGTTAAAGATTTGCATAGCTTCGTTTACTGGCTGACCTATAGATCTGAGTTGATCACATATTGTCCTGAAGGCTCTGCAATACTCTGAGAATGACTTACCTTTCTTGCTGATAAGCTGAAGGTTTCTTTGGAGCTCAAACACACGAGCTGAGGAGCTTCTATTTAGATGCTCTGCCAGAAATTCCTAGATTTCTTGGGAGGTAGACAAACCAACAACGAATTCCAGAACATCTTCTGAGATAGAGCCAAATAACCAAGACCGCACAAGATGATCAGTACACTCCCATGCTTCATACAAAGGGTTGCTTATCTCTGTATCAGCTTCTCCATTCCTTACCGTGACAGTTAGAGGTGGAGCTGGTGTTCTCCCGTTTACAAAACCTAAGAGTTTTTGGCTGGAAAGAAGCGATTCAATCTGTGGCTTCCACAGAAGATAATTTTGATCCGTGAGTTTGATATTCACAGAACTGGAAACATGAACATCGCTTGGAAGAGGGTATGTTTCATTTTGATTTTCCATTGACCTGTTAAGGTATTGACAGCTCTGATACCATGTAAATAAAGAGAGATTGAAAAAGAACTTGTATGAAAACAGAGAAGAAAAGAGTTTGAAGATGAAAACTTCTTAACTTGTATATCGTTTTTCACTTGCTGTTTTTGCAATAAACAAGGCAGCTACTTATACAACTGAAAGACCTCTTAACTAGACACATAAACAAGACAACTATGGTTGAGTTATGATGTCGTAATGCCTTTGTTTTACCTCTGCAAAAGCTGCTGTTGCAGAGGTAGTTTCTGCTGTACTATGTTGCAGTTTTGTGCAGAGAATGAGAGTGACATTTGCTTTGTTGGTGGGCTGTATAAGCTGATGTTTTGGGCTGATATGAAGTTAGTTTAGAGCAGTTCGGCTCTTCTTGAGTTGAGGCTTCAATAGTTCATTTTGGACTGTTGAAGCAAAAAATTCATCTTCGTGGATGTGGAAATCTCTCTTGAATCTAAGACCTATTCCCAAGCGGTTCATCAAGTGTGATTTTGGTGATGGGAAAACAACAAATTATTGGCATGACTCATGAAAATGATCTCGGCCCTTTAAGGGACTTCATAGGGGAAAATGGTTCTCAGATCACAGGCATCCCCAACTCAGCTACAGTGGCTGATGCGATTTCAGGTACTTCTTGGACCCTACCATCCGATAGATCAAGACATCATGGTCTTAGCTTATTGAGGAGTTATCTTCTTACTAAGCCAATACCAAACATCAAATTAGGCCCGAATCAGTTTCTATGGAAAACTCCAAACATTTCCTTACGTTGCTTCTCTTCTATTCGAACTTGAGAAGTGCTAAGACAACCATCAGATCCGGTCCAATGGCATAAAACTGTCTGGTTCAAAGGCTCTATTCCTAAACATGCCTTTAAATTCTGGGTTTCTACTCTGGATAAGCTGCTTGTTAGAGCAAGATTGTATGAGTGGAAAGTCTTTACTTCACCAGCATGTCTCACGTGCAATTTCTGTTCGGAAACGCGGTGATCGTCTCCTCCTATTCTGCGAGTTTAGCTCCCAGCTGTGGCACATTATACAATCAAGACTTGGCAACACTCCTTTCTTCTTTGCAAATCTTTGGTGGCCCAAGCAGTTGTGTATGTAATTTGGAAGGAAAGAAACCTACGGCTTCATAACTCATGCTCTCGTTCTGTCCAAGAGGTATTCAAGGAGGTAGATCAACTCATTAAGGACGTTGCTTTGTCCCGAAAAAGCTTCTTAAATATTTTATCACGTTTGAGTATCATTGTCTAACCAATAGGTCATGTTCCTAGATAATTTCGGCTTAACTTTCTGTTAACTTAATCATGAAAACTCAAGAAGGTTAAGGAGCAAGACTTAACATATTTAGGAGTTATCTAAATATGTTAAGATAAAAGATTTAGTAGAATACTTTTAGGAGATTATCTAAAAGTATTTCATATTTGTTTTAGACTTATGAATTATCTAAGTTAGTCTATAAATTCATAAGAAATTGAGTTGTAATTTCTTATGAAGAATAGTGTGAAATTATTCTTAAGAGTTGTAAGATTAAGTTTTGAGTTATTTTCTTGAGATTAATAAAGAAAGAAGTCTTTATTATTGTGTGTGTGTTTGCAAGGACTTGATTTAACAAATTGGTATTAGAGAATTATTAAATAAAATCAAGAAATTAGGTTTGAGAAATCGAAGAGAATATTGGAGAGCTAGTTCCGATACCGAAACAGAAAGAGAGAGTAGTTCGAGCTCGATTCAATATCCAATGTTGAATGCTATCAACTACACCGTGTGGTCTATGAGAATGAAGCTAACCTTAAAGGTACACAAGGTTTGGGAAGCTGTCGAAGGAAGAAAAGATGAGGAAAAAAACAATTTGGCAAAAGCACGTCTTTTCCAAAGTATACCGGAAACTCTCATCTTACAAGTAGGGGATCTCGAAACTTCACAAGAGGTATGGGAAGCAATAAAATCACGATACTTGGGGGCTGAGAGAGTAAGAGAGGCTAGGTTACAAACACTAACA
>JAKUCM010001332.1:0-21309 GCA_023374145.1 Lepidium sativum | reverse complement strand
AGATTGGAAACCTCTACCGACTAGACAGAGCTTCAATCACCAATGTTTCTCAGCCTGGTTCTATCTCGTTAAACTCTGTTGTAGATTCTCAAATTTGGCATAGAAGATTAGGACATCCCTCTATGTTTAGAACGAATTTTGTCACTAATGTAGTGGGTTTGAATAAAATCAATAAAACTTCATTTCACTATGACATTTGTCATTTGTATAAACAAAAACGTCTTGCTTTCATATCAAATAGTAACATATGTGATCATCCTTTTGAACTTCTTCACATAGATGTCTCGGGTCCCTTCTCTGTAGAAATTGTAGACGGTTTTAGATACTTTCTAACTATTGTAGATGATCATAGTAGGGTTACTTGGATTTACTTGATGAAAACTAAGAGTGAGGTCTTAAAAAAATTTCCTGATTTTTTTACTATGGTCTATACTCAATATGGAGCTCAAGTAAGAGGTGTGCGATCTGACAATGCACATGAGCTGCGTTTTGAGGCTCACTTTCATTCAAAAGGAATTAGAGCATACCATTCCTGTCCCAAAACACCTGAGCACAACTCGGTGGTAGAGAGGAAGCACCAGCACATTTTAAATGTGGCTCGGGCTCTTCTCTTCCAAAGCAACGTCAACGTGGAACAATGGGGAGATTGTGTTTTAACCTCAGTATTTCTTATTAACAGGTTGCCAACGCCATTACTTAAGGACAAGTCTCCCATTGAAGTTTTGACAGGAAAAGTATCATAATAAAAGGATCTCAAGGTCTTTGGATGCCTTTGCTACAACGCAACTTCGACTAAGAACAGACACAAGTTTTCACCAAGAGCAAAGCCATGCGTCTTTCTAGGATATCCAATGGGATACAAGGGTTACAAATTAATGGATCTAGAGACATATAACATTTTTATTTCTCCAAATGTTGTGTTCTATGAAAGTTTCTTTCCTTTTAAGAGTGAATCTAAATTGTCTAAAGATATAACTTCTTTCTTTGGAACAGATTTAGACAACATCTCAAGGAATGAAGATGAACCTAACGAGTTAATCCAAGAAGATTTGGAACAAATGGACTCTGGAGGAAGAGAGACAACCTTAGACAAAACAAAGGACATCAGTAGTTCAACCAATACTTCGCTTAACACTTCTCCTTCTTATTCCAGAAGAAAATCAAAAATACCAAGTTAGTTAGCTGATTATTATATTAACATAACAGAGACTGATTTGCCTTTTCCTCTTGCAGCTTTCTTGTCTTATGAAAACTTGTCAGAGGAATATAGAAAGTACATCTTATCCGTGATGGCTTTAAGAGATCCGACAAGCTTCACACATGCAAAGAAGTCTGATATGTGGTTAACAGCCATGAATGAATAACTCAAAGCTCTTGAAGACTCAGAAACATGGAGAATATATTCACTTCCCAAGGACAAGAAAGCAATTGGATGTAGATGGGTCTACAAAACAAAGCTTCATATTGATGGGACTCTAGAGAGACATAAGGCGAGGCTGGTAGTGAAGGGTTATACACAACAGGAAGGGATTGATTTTATAGACACTTTCTCTCCGTTAGCCAAAATGACGACAATCAAGACTTTACTTGCTGTAGCAGCAGCAAAGCAATGAAGCCTCACTCAACTTGACATCTCCAACGCATTCCCCAATGGAGACTTAGAGGAAGAGATTTACATGAACCTACCTCCAGGATATACCACATCTGATGATCAAAAGCTTTCTAAAGATGCAGTCTGCAAGCTTAACAAGTCGATTTATGGGCTGAAACAGGCCTCACGACAATGGTTCCTCAAATTCAGCAATTCGTTACTCGAGCTTGGCTTCACAAAGTCTAATACAGATCATACTCTTTTCTTTCGAAATATCAGAAGGAAATATGTTGCTGTCCTGGTGTATGTAGACGACATCATCATCGCTTCAAATAATGAAGACTATGTAGCAGATTTGAAGAATTCACTTCAACATTGCTTCAAGCTAAGTGACCTTGGTCCATTAAGGTACTTTCTAGGCTTAAAAATAGCTAGAGCTTGCTCTGGAATCTCTATATGCCAAAGAAAGTACACTCTAGAATCGCTAGCTGAAGTAGTTTTACAAGCTTGCAAACCTGCAAGTGTTCCAATGGAACCTGGTATTTCATTAGTTGCTGATAGTACAGAACCAACACTGTCTGATGCATCCATCTATAGGAGTCTAGTAGGCAGGCTAATGTACCTAACCATTACTCGTCCTGACATTACTTATGCTGTGAATCGTCTATGTCAGTTTGCATCAAATCCCAAGCAATCTCACCTACAAGCAGCATATAGAGTTCTTAGATATCTAAAAGGGTCGATCAACCTTGGTCTGTTTTATTCTGCTAACAGCAATTTAACTTTAAAGGCCTTCACAGACGCAGATTGGGGGTCTTGCAAGGACACTCAACGTTCAATATCAGGATACTGCATGTTTCTTGGTGACTCACTCATCTCGTGGAAAAGCAAGAAGCAAAACACAGTTTCCCTATCATCAGCTGAGTCAGAGTATAGGGCAATGGGTTTAGCTGTAAAAGAAGTTCAATGGCTGACAAATCTGCTCAACGAACTGCAACTTTCCCAAGACAAACCGGTTCCCTTCTTTTGCGATTCCACAACTGCCATTCACATTGCAAGCAATCCAGTCTTCCATGAGAGGAGCAAACATCTCGAATTGGACTGCCATATAGTCAGGGAGAAAGTTCAAAATAGACTCATCAAGACACTTCACATCAACACAAATCTACAACTTGATGATGTCTTCACGAAACCTCTAGGACCAAGGAAATTCAACCAATTCATAAGCAAGATGTCTCTCAAAACAATCTGATTGACATCTTGAGGGAGGCTATTAGAATAGTTACTTCAATTTGATTCGGTTTAATACCGGTTAAGGCTTAGTTTGGTTTATTATCTGTTTTCAGTTTACTAAACCAATCATGTATTTAGCCTTTCTTGGTTCTTCTTCTTCTATACGATTTTTGTAAAACTGAATGAGGGTTACTTTGTTTTCCTCTGTAACAAACATTGAAGGTTCATCATCTTTTTCAATGGAGTTTTACTTTGACTAATCGGTGTTGATTAGTTTTCTAATGTGAATAATCATTTAAAAAATAATTAAAAATAAAATGTAATCATATTTTGGAATTGAACACAGTTTAATATAAACAAGCTCTCATCTTGATCTCTTGCAGATATAAATCAAGTGTTTGTCATCTTGATCTTTATAAGATATAAACCAAGAGCCTTCTCTATTCGGATCCGGATATCACAAGATTCCCGAATATGACCCGTGCCCAAAATTATCAAATAGAGTATTCCCAAAACCAATAACCTATTTAATTTCAGGTCAAGTCACATAAGTCAGAATTACAATTACAATACATTTACAAGTTTCACATGGACTGGATATAATCACCGAACCTGTAAATTTTTAGAATGTATTCAAGGGCGATTGTTCTTTTCTCTTCTTTGTTACATACTTTGTTAGATTCTGAAGATATAAGAATTACGAACTCTGCGATAATGATAAACATCATAACATAAGTAAGGGGATAAGCAATTTGAAACTATGATCGATTTTAATGACCTCATAATAAAATTTTGGTAAGAAATAGAAAGACTATTTTCTGAAAAGGAAAAAGAAAGAAAGACTAATCTTACCTACAAAACACTCCAAATATCTTGAGCATCTCTAGCAACATGAACATCTGCCGGTAAGATCTCTTTTACGATTTTAGACATGATTGCTGAAATTTCACATGTAGCGCGGTCAATAAGTAAGAGTTTTTATGAAATTAATGATGCAGCTATTATCAGTACATGAATGATGAGAGACATGATATGCAGTGTATTGAAAATCGGATTGGTCCGGCTGGTCAGACCGGTTCGACCGTGACTCATTAATAAAACCGGTTCGAGTTGAACTAAAATTCAGATTTAAACTAAACCGGTAAAATCAATTAAAAACCGGTAAAAGTGGTGACCCGAATTAATATTAAAACCCGGTTCACCAATAATTTATATATTTTAAAAAATATATATTTATTATTACTTTTATTTTATGAAATTCAAAACTAAAAGAAACTAGGTACAGAGTGGATGATCACCTTAATGTATTATTATCATCATTCTATATAGATGGTTTGTTTTAATACATTAGGGTGATCATTAATTTTTTTTATATTTTTTTGTCAATTTTATTCAATTAAAAAGATAATGAGTCTAAAGATTAAGTATATTGTTCACATAAGCGTTGTCTTTGAATAATCATCTAATATTGCGGATCAAGTTATATGTTTTGTGGTTAAGAGCACAAAAAATCAAAACTAAGGACTAAATTCTGAATAAACTCCTAAGTCGAATAAACTCTTCGAGGAAAGCTGGCCAAGTAAAAGAATCCTCGATCATCTTATGAAAGGAAGCTGACGTGACGAGCTCTAACTGATTTGAAGATTATCTGATGCAACATCAAAATGGAAAGAACAAAAGCAAAGCAAAACCTACAATTAGCATGAAAATCGACTTGCTCATACTGTGAAGTATGGAAACAATGTAGGTCAAATATGTAGCACCTGCAGGAACAAGATGGACAGGAGCTACAACAAGATGGAGCAGCAAGAACGTTTGGAAGTGTTTCAAAGCTTTCTTAGGAAAGCTCTAGAAGTATTAAGACTATATAAGTAGTGATTATCATTCTTAGAATTAACACAAGAGAGTTGCAACAATTATAAGTGTGTAGTGTTTTGTAAGATTTGGATGATTAGCAATTGGTGAGTGACTAAGTTGTGTCTTGGCATGTAAAATTGAATAAACAAGATTGTACATTGTTTATGTAATTCTTAATTCAAAATCTTAAAGTATCTATGTGTGTCAACTTTGTGTTACAACGTCTTTCTCCATTCTAGTATTAATATGGATTAACATATTATAGACGATAAAGGTTAATAATTTGCAGACGACAATAAATCATGAAATTGCCCGAAATCAGGAATCAATGGAGTAGTAAAGCACTGTAAGATGCTACCTACTTGACCTACATTGACTTTGATGATTACTTGAACTTTGCCAAGGATAACCCAAAACCCTCCAATGACAAAAGTAAGCCTTTATAAATCAACTCATCACTTTCGTAGAGGTAGCAATAAAGGTAAAATGCTCAACATCTACATTATGATGAAGGCGAAGTACAATCTTTTTGTTCTGCTCTGGCTTTGTAAATGGGACCGGTCTTGAAGCCAACACCGTTTGCGCCAAACCAGAGAAATCTTCTTCGACGGTAAGTATGTGACACAAGAGGCGAACTTGCACGTAGCACATTTGATGTGGAATGCATCCCTTCAAATCACTGGACCTTACAATTTCTGTCACATTTTCTTCCTAACTCTGGACATAGCTTTCACTAGATCGAGGCAAGAGAAGATTCAGAGCATCTAAAATGTCAAGTGAAGCTTGTCCAATTTGGTAAAGCTAGTTCCTTTGTGATATAATATGTTGTAGTTTAATCAAAAGTAATTGACGACGTTGTAGTTCTGTGTAGACATGAAACGAAACATGGGCCTTAGTATCTAGACTTATGGGCCTAAATCAAATGAATTACAAAAACCACGACTTGTTTTTTTAACAATATGATTTTTCTATTCAATGTTTTTTTTAATCAATCGTATAATTCTACTTAATTATACTTATACATTTAATGCTTAATTTTTAAATTACTGGATAAAAATAATGACAAAAAGTATTTTAGGTATAAAGCCATTCCATTATTCTGCTAGTGATTACATCGCTTAATATTTATTTTATCTTTTTTATGATTAATTATTACAAAATTTTGAAAACCAAAATATATATATATATATATAAGTATATAACTAAAAAATTATATAATAAAATAGGATACATTTTTATTTTGTGTTATAAATTTTAGAATAAAATAACTTAAAATTCGTAATAATTTTTTAAAATAGACATGAGACAGGTTTTGTTAAAAGTTTCTATAAAAACTCTAAATTAATAAAAAAATATAATATAAATTTTTTAGAAAGTTAAAAAAATTTAAAATATTCGTTTCAATTTTGGTTAATTGTTCTGATCCGATTTAAGTTTGACAAATATTCAAAATAATGAAATTATATTAGTAATTAAATAAAATATTGAGATCGTTTTAGTGGCTCATCCTGTTAATTATGAAGAAAAAAAAGTAGTGATTGCTAAAAAGGGACACGCGTTCTCTCAATCATTAGGCATTTCACTAATTTCCACATTTTCGGTTTTAAATAATCTGCTCTCCTCTTTTACTGTTTTCTTTCCTTCTTATTTCTGCACCAAAAAGTTACATTTATTACATTCTATTTTATTTGAATGTTTTTAATTACCCGTTCGGAATGCAGAAGTACAGTTTTGGTTATGGAATAACTAAAAATTTAATAAATAGCTTCTTCAGCCTCGGAGTAATTATACTTACAAAATTGCGATTGAGAACGCAAAAAACTTACGTTTATTCATTTTAATCTTTATCACCGAAATTACAATTTTTAACCGAGGTTTATTTGCAACAGTGGGGAAAAACAAACAATGATTGTCTGTTTATAATGATTGATTAATGTTGCGTGACGAATTCCATAATAAAAATAATTATAATTATCTAAAAAGAAAACAAGTAACGCAAAAAAAATCAGCAAGCCACGGTGGTCCAGACAAAATGCACGTGATGCTCGTTGTGTATAGAAGGAAACGCTCACGTTATGACACGTCATCAAAACAGCTGTCTCTAGTTCCTCATCTCAGGGTCTTTCCCATGTTGTTGTTTCTTGTCCACGTCACTTCACCACCCTCATCCTAACCTCGTCCTTCCAAGCCCTTCGATTTACTTAATCTAACGGTTCGGAGAACTTTCATTAACGTTCTTCTTTCCCTTTTCCTTTTCATAATTTTTCTGATGCGTGAAAAGTCCAAATGGAGTTTCTCGTCTTTGTCAACGCAATTTTTATATTTGTTCATAAGTATATACATTAACGTGTAATTAACTCGTTTATGCAAGACTCTTTCAAATATAATTACAGTGAAAAAGAAGAAGAAACTTTTATATATATATATATATAAGGTCGTGCATAGAATTACAAGAATTTAGAAGACAACTAAAACAATATTTAATATATACATTTTATAAGATAAATATACTCTATTTTAAAATAATATATATAAATAAAGCAAATATTATATTTTGTAGTTTTTATATATTTTTTTCACAAAATTTCGTAGTATATGTTTATTTTGTCAATATTTATAATATAAGAGTAATTTTAAAATATGTTTATTTGAAGATTTCTTTTTTCAAAAATGGTTTTTTTTTATAAAATTAGTACTTTTGAAAAAGAAATTTGGTTTAGGGGACAACTAAATCATTTTATATTATAGCTAATCACAAATGAGATTTAGTCCATTTTAAATTTAACTTTTTTAGGAAAAATTGGTGAAAATAAGTGTAACATAATTTCTAAATAACTGAATTATCATTAAATATAATCAAATTCATGAAAAAATATATAAAAAACTGATTATTTGAATAATACAAAAACAGAAAAATAATTATAATATATAAAAATTAAAAAAATTTAGAGGACTCTAAAAATATATTTATCTGAAGGAATTTGAGGTAAATGTTTTTCTTTTGCACACACAATATATATATATATATATATATATATATATATATATATATATTCTAATACGGAAGTGATACTTTTACACCACTTAAATTTACGGTCATGTGTTTTGACGACTTATATTGTATTTTGAACAAATAATGTTGATTTATTTCTTTTAATATATTTTTATAATTTTGACGCACTTCTTAAAACCTATACATAATATTTTTCAAACACGCTTTGTTTACATTCTTCTTTGATTGTTTAATTCCCCAACTCAGAAATTTCCTTTTTAATTGTGGACATCATATCATTAAGTGACATAATAGAATTTGATTAATCTAATCACGCCACAAAACAATATCTTAAGAAGGATCTATAGAGTGGAATTTGTACACCCGTACACGTTTTGATAAAGCTTGCATTCGAATAGGTCTTTAACTATCTGTATTACTTAAATGTAAAATTGAAAACGAGTTTGGTATTATTTGAAAAATCAGAAAACCAGGCAATTGACATTCCGGAAAATGATGACTACGGTACTCATTGACTTCGTAATATTAACTTGTTAAAATCGTCAACATCAAACATAATTAGAAAAGTCGGAAGGAAATGATTAAGTAGATGACATGTTAATTTCATAACTATCGAGAATAGTAGTATAACAAAAAGATAAGTGAAATGAAATGGTAAGAGAAAACGATTGTGAAAAAGTTTAAAACCTAAAGACCATTTCAATATTTTTTTTTGATTCGAGAACATATTTCTGATGGCGAAGGCATAGTATTCTTTTTTCATTTCTTACGATTTCAAAATATATATGATATATTAGAAAAAAGAATTTGTTTCAAATTATTTGATGTTTTCAATTTTAAATACAATATTAACTTGTTAAAATCGTCAAACATTGTTCCCTAAAAACATGTTTTATTATGCAACTTTTTTCGTCAAGTTATTTTTCTTTTTGTTAAAGAAGTTATTTATTTCAGTGTTCTTCCAGCGTATCAAAACATAGCTAACTTCAAAAATTAGATCCGCACATTTGTTACGTTTGTTAACACACATACATATTAATTATATAGTCATGCTTAAACAAGTAATTACAGTCGAAGTAATTATAATCTCAAATACTTCAATTAATCTTCTAAAATACTCGTCTTGAACACATACACTGATTGTCCCAAAACACTCCTCTTCATTTAAGAATCATATACACTGATCAAGGCAAATGTAATCTCTAAACACAAAATTTTAAACTAGTCATGACCTTAAACACTTCTCTTGATTTTTACTGACGCTAGAATATTTAAGCTAAGAATTTATAAATCCAAATATAAGAAGTTTAGCTAAGAATTTATAAACACTTCTCTTGACTTTTCCTATTATTTTAGTTGTATCTAAATTTACTCTTTGTCGTATATTTATTTGATCTTATACTTATTGTACATATAAAATATTATAATAATCAATTTATATAGCGGAATCAATAACAATAATATATAAATTTCATATTTCAAATTTTATATTAATTGGAAATCAAAATTCATATCATTAATGATTTTTAGTCTAGTGGTAGACGATAATTCCACATAAGGCAGCTCATTTGCACAACCAAAGATCGAGTCTTTCACTTACATTATGTAGGAATTTGGCTATTAGAATATTTTTGGACAAAAAAAATTATAACATTAATGATCTGTTACTGATTCCCATGTGCCATAATATTGTTAGTTACATAACAATAATACAGTTTTGTATTGATGGGTTAAATTGTATAATATTTATACAAAAATAGAATGTTATTGTGTGGAATATTTCAGAGTTCTCGTATTGAGTTCAGTTTTAAATAAAAACTATATAGTTAAACGGTTTTTTAATAAAAATTATTCCTTTTTAACATTTAAAAGATTCGAAAACATAAAATTCTAGTTTACTAAGGGTAACAAGTTACAAGTGAGCAGTACGAGTCAAACTTACCTTTTCGAAATCGAATATCTCTAAAGAAGCGTTTCTTCTATATAAATAAATTTTATTTTATTTAGTAAACGACAAAAATAAAATTACAGTTTTTTAGGAGATATATAAACAAGCGCCTAAAGTTAAACACTTAAAAACGCAGACCAGCAAAAAAAAAAAAAAAAAACTATATTTTTTTTCTTTTTCTCGTTAGATTTCTGTGGTTCCGGTCACCGCAGCTCTGTCATCATCTTCTTTCTTCATCTACCCATACCAATCCCAAATTTTCTCAGATTCTCTTTGATTTTCCCAGCAAAATCTCGATCTGTAGCGTATAGTGAAAGGCTGAATTTAGGATTGTATTGTCTGTGTTTTTAGATAAAGTTGTAATTGCAACGATTCTTTTTTTTTTTCTTTTGAATTTTTTGAATTTTGTGTTATTTTGTTTGTGTGTGAATTCAGATTTAGTTTTGTGTGAGCTGTACGGATTTTGTTTGTGGGGGCAAGTGGTTCTGTGATCTGTCTCGGAGGGTTTTAGTCCCTTCTTTTGATTTCGTTGTATCGACGACCCGAGTTCATCAGAGCTCCGGGTCTCAAAGTGTTCTTTCAAATGGCGGCATCAGAGAGATCGATTGACCAAGGAGTTGACATGAGTTCTTCGTTCCTTCAGAAGTTCAGGCTCTACGAGACCCGCTCGGTGATGATTCTCATTCTCATCATGATTGATTCTCTTTTTTGGGTGGTTTCTTATGTGGGCATCTAGGGTTTAGGGTGTTTTTCTTTTCTTCAGAAATTGATTGATTTTGAATTCAAAGATTCTGTTAATCTCACTATAAACCTTTTTGTTCTGTGCAACAGAGCTTCTATATGATTGGAAGAGATAAAAACCGAACGTTTTGGAGGGTCTTGAAGTTAGACAGGACAGAGCCAGCAGAGATCAACATTTACGAAGATTCAACGGCTTACACAGAAGCTGAATGCTTCGAAACTTTGAGAAGGATACATGAAGGAAACAGATCATCTGGTGGCTTGAAATTTGTCACCACTTGCTACGGGATCATCGGTATAGCATCAAACATCTTATTTCTATACTAGTTGTTTCTTTATTATTGTAATTTTGCAGCTTTAACATATCTTACCTCGATTTTTTCATGTTCTAGGATTCGTAAGGTTCTTGGGACCTTATTACATGCTGATTATCACTAAAAGAAGGAAGCTTGGTGAAATTTGTGGACACACAGTTTATGGTGTAGCAAAGAGCAAGATAATTACGATTCCACATGCCTCTGTGGTATCCAATGTGGCTTATTCTAAGGACGAGAAAAGGTCTTTTTATGTCACTTCTGCTTGTAAAATGAGATACATGTACCTCGGTACTTTTATCCATACATTACATTTTGAAATGATAAAGCTTTACCACTTGTATTTAGATTTGAAGACCATTCTGCAGTCTTTTTTTTTTGTCTCTCTCTATAGTGTCCCTCTTTGATCTGCTGCACAATAAGTGTGTCACAGGTTTCTATTAGACAAGTTAACAGTTGTTGAGGCAACTGTGATTGTCTTCGTCACAGGTTATTTTCAATTTGTCAGTTGCTTATTGGAGATAATCCAGCAGCTTAGAGTTTTCATTATTATCTTTTCCATTTTATTTATTCTTTAGTCAGGCAATTTTTGTTGCACTTTTTTGCTCTTTTACTATTTCTAGGTATTCTTCCCCTGTCTGTACAGTGGACACACTTCTATTTGTTGTATCTATTTTGATATCTTATATGACAGAGGTATTATAAGAAAAGGGAGAGCTCATTTTTTCATCTTCTTCTAATTTCATTTAATCTTTGTGTTATCTTGTACCTTTCTTCTTCAGATTATTTACTGATCCAAGTTCTAAATCATGTTTCGTTTATTGTTTTCTTCTGTCATTCTTGGAAACTTTATAGGTACAAGAGGCTACTCTGCACTGTCGATCTTACAAAGGATTTCTTCTTCAGCTATTCCTATCACATCATGCATACACTTCAGAAGAATCTGTCTGATAATGCGGAAGGACACACTTACTATGAATCGATGTTTGTCTGGAACGAGTATTTGACTCGAAGGATGCGAACTAACATTAAGGGCTGTATGTGGACAGTTGCCTTGGTGTATGGATTTTTGAAACAGGTATTACTTGTACTAAACTACCAATTGGTCCAATGGTTTCTGTTATTTTTCCTATCATTTAGAGATATGCATATTACAAACAAGTTGATATTTTGATATCACATTGAAAATTCTATTGTCCATGGTGCTTGATTTTGAAAATTCCTGCAGCATGAGAGAAGAAACTGTCATAAGATTCTGGAAAATTACCCACAGGCCCACACTATGTGGATGCCCTCTTAAATCTTCTGTCTTTTGATGCACATTAAAAGTTGTTTACCTTCGGAATGGCTTTTTTTTTTCTTTCAAATTTTAGGTTAAACTATCAGTTTCTGAGAAGAACTTTAGATTGACTCTAATTGCTCGCCGATCTCGGCATTATGCTGGCACGAGGTACAATCTCTCCACCTGATTATTCTATCTCTGCCATCGATTTGGTTAAGCTGTAATAAAATTAAGTCTTAGCTGGGTCATAATCTTCTATCTTGTTCCACAGATATCTGAAACGTGGTGTGAATGAGAAAGGCAGGGTAGCTAATGATGTTGAGACTGAGCAGATTGTTTTCGAGGATGCTCAAGATGGTAATCCCATCCGAATAAGTTCTGTAGTCCAGAACCGGGGTTCGATCCCTTTATTCTGGTCTCAGGAAACCTCACGCTTGAATATCAAACCTGATATAATATGTATGATCTTTGTTTCTAACATAATATATTCTTATCATTTTCATTTGTTTTCATTTTTTTCCTTTTTTGCTGATCTCATTTATATATGTAAAGTGTCAGCGAAAGACCCCAACTTCGAGGCAACCAGATTGCATTTTGAAAATCTTGGAAAGAGATATGGGAATCCAATCATCATACTGAACTTGATAAAGGTTGGTGTTCTAATTCTTCCATAGTCTAGAGGATACAGATTTTAACAGATTCTTCCTGGCAACTCCTAATTCACTTTATTAAATAAACAGACGCGCGAAAAGAGGCCTCGGGAGACTATCCTGCGTGCAGAGTTTGCAAATGCAATTAGATTTATAAATAAAGGGTTAAGCAAGGAGGATCGTCTAAGGCCTCTTCACTGGGACTTGCATAAACATTCCAGAAAGTACATGATGGACTCCATCTTATATGCTTCTTTGTTTCTTTACTTTTTCTTTTCACATTTATTAGTGCAACAATAGGTTTTATTTACTGAAAATAGTTTTTTCTTCTACAGGAAAGGCACAAACGTGTTGGCAATTCTTGGCAGGTTGGCTACATATGCACTGAACTTGACTGGAATCTTCTATTGTCAGCTGAATTCAGATCTTAAAGCAGATGGGTTTCAAAACCAGAATCCATCCATCTTGGAGTAAGTATCCAATTTACCAATAATTTTTGTTATTTAGCTTCCTTATAGTTTCTTGCTTAGCACACTATGCATCTCTCTTGTATTCCTAGTATCTAATTTATATCCTATTGGTTTTTATTGCAGGAACAGCAACGGTGAATGTTCTACCTCTGATCTACCCATCAAAGATGACGCTGCATTAATTTTGGCGGTTGAAGATGGTAGTGAGAGTAAGGATGCTAAGGATAGTCGGGAAGAAGAAGCTACCATGTATCAGAAAGGAGTCCTGAGAACCAATTGCATAGACTGTTTGGATCGCACCAATGTTGCTCAGTATGTCTATGGGTTGGTAGCATTTGGGCGTCAACTCCATGCTTTGGAATTGACAGAGTCTACTAAAATTGATCTAGACAATCCCCTTGCTGAAGATTTGATGGGAATTTATGAGACAATGGGCGATACCCTTGCCCTCCAGTATGGAGGATCCGCAGCACATAATAAGGTCTCTCTCTTGGTTAGCTTCTCTGGCCATAACATTTTTGTTGGATAAAAGTCTGTGGGCATAATTGTTAACCAGTGATCTTATTTCCGGGACAGATATTCTGTGAAAGGCGTGGTCAATGGAAAGCAGCGACCCAGTCGCAGGAATTCTTCAGAACTTTGCAACGTTACTACAGTAACGCGTATATGGATGCCGAAAAACAAGATGCAATTAACGTGTATGTGTTAAATTTTTCTCGATTTTCTATTGCCTCTGATGAAAAAATTATGTGACTTTTGATTTGTGTTTTTCTAAAGGTTCTTGGGATACTTTCAGCCTCAAGAAAATAAGCCAGCGCTATGGGAACTGGGTTCTGATCAGCATTATAATGCAGCAAGATTTCTTGCCAATTCTGTACCAGATAATTCGAGGTATATTTCCTGGTTATTGAGACATTTGAACGCAAGTTTGATAAAAAATTTGGTGTTCACTAGAGATACTCCATTTCATTTGATCGCCTTTAGGTCTACGATGAAACGATCTCTATCAGAAAGTAGCATCCCTAACGAGAGCAGTATAACCGCGTTAGGACAAGTTGCTAGACATGGTTTAGCTGAAAGTGATGAAGAAGTTAAAGGTCTTTCGGATTCAGCACCTGAGATCTCAACGTCTGAAACTGCCATGATTGCTGCTAGTATGAGGTAAAAAAAGACAGCTTATATAAATTCTATGACATAAGTCCTTAACTTGGGTTGTTATCAGCTAAAGCTGGTGTAATGACTTTGTTTGCAGTGCTCCACCACCAATATTAGAGGAATTAGGTTTAGATGATATTCTGGAAAACGGTTGCTTCTGCTGTGATGGGCATGATGAGCAATGTACATGTGCAAATTTTGATATGGATTGGGTTTCTTCTTCAGGAAACTCTTGTGAAGACGAGATTTACGGAAGGTAAAAAAATATTGAATTCTATCTGTGACTAATATTGGTTATTATTGTTATCAACCGACAATGTTCTCTGAAATCTGACATTGATCAATTCTGCAGATCCACAGTAGTTAGATCCTTCGAAACCATCCCTGAAAGTGCAAAACTAGAGTCAGAAATATGTGTTGTTGAACCTGATTCTGGCAATAGAAAGGTAAACAGAACCTTAACACAAAACAACCACTGATTAGTTATTACCAAGAAGCAGCCTTTGATGCAGAAATAATCTATTATATCAAACTTCATTACAGAGAGACGACGAAGCCGTTTCTGGGATTCCTGAAGGTTATGTGAGGTGGGTGATGGATGAAGAGGGACATTTCTGGTGAGAACAAAGCTTCTCTACAAATTATGATGGATGGTATAAAGAACAAAAAAAAACAAAAAAAAAACAAAAAAACATACCTTTTAGTGGAGAGGAGAGGGAGAAAGATAAGAGTATCAACGAAGAAGATA
This sequence comes from Lepidium sativum, assembly GCA_023374145.1. Classification (NCBI taxonomy): domain Eukaryota; kingdom Viridiplantae; phylum Streptophyta; class Magnoliopsida; order Brassicales; family Brassicaceae; genus Lepidium; species Lepidium sativum. Next base: position 6,307 of record JAKUCM010001332.1, on the reverse strand, counting down.
AAACTAACCGCCGCTAATTAATTAATCGGATTTGGAAGGTAAAAAGGTAAAAATGTAAAAGAAGAGTTAACAGAGAAGATAAGCTTGTAAATAATTTTACAGAAGACATGATGATAATTATGAACATAAGTCAGATATCGTTGGATTTTTCTTTTTCTTCTTTGGGAAACTCTGAATCGATTGCAATAATTTTTAGCTACTTATAGTTTTGGAGTATACGTGTACGTAAAGAAGACGCATCATATAACATGTTATGTGTTTTGTAACAATACTTAAAAGCATTACAAATACTTGTATGAAGAGGTAAAGTTCTGGTTCATTTTGTAGAAATAATCACTCAGGTAAAATAATGAGGTCAATTTCAAAGTTTATGAGAATAAGGAGGTGGAGTTAGTAATATACTAGATATTAGTGGTTAAACTATAATAATTACACAAACAAGTTGTTGGATTTTGACGCGTTTAAAGGTAAGAGATGAAGAAATTTGACTACAAAATTTAGAAACTGTGAAAAGGGTTGTGAACAAATAGACCAAGATTTAACATCAACGCCATTGTTGAACATTTAAAATTTTGATCCACCAGAACCTAAATTCTGAAACATTTATCATTTTGATCCAGCAGATTCGCAAAGCCACAATGTTAAAACTGTGTCACACAAATCAAAAGAGAAGTGACAAAATATTAGCTAAACCAAAGCTTAATTGAATCAACAAGTGATTCAAGCGATTTCTAGCCAAAAAAGAATCAAATCCCATCTTTTCACAGTGATTCAGTCAAACGTGAATCAAATGTGAATCATAGAATTTCGCTGAAACAAACGAAGAAGAAGACTACAGAGTACAACGAAGAATAACACTCAGAATTGACATCTGAAATCGTAATCGCAATTTAGGGTTCTTCATTTTCTGTGATATTATAGATCGGGTTTATTTTAAAATTGGATATTGGTTTGATATACATTTATATCATACCGGGTATGATATCGGTTATATCTATGGAGAGTGATTGAAATTGTTAAACTAAATAAAAGGTTACTATAAATTAACAATTTCTATAAATAATATAATTTTATAATTTCAAATTAAATATTTGATTTAATTAGTATATCAATAAATTAACAAAAAAAGATAATGTAGTATCGATATAATTAATCTAAAGAACTTTATCTCCGATATTTTGGAAATGTGATTAATAGTAACTATAAAAATACGAAAAACAAGTTGTTGGATTTTGAGGCGTTTAAAGGTAAAAAAGCACATCTTTCCAAAAGTTGAGGGTGACGCAAGACCTTCCGGTGAGCTTAGCCTGTCAAAAAATTACTGCCAATCTCAAATCTCAGCCGCAACCTCATTCATCAACCTATAAACTATATGGTACATTTATATATTTCACACTTTTTTCTGCTGAATTCTACTCATCCAATAATTTGTTTTTTTTCACTAATATTATTCTAATGTCAAAGCATTTGTATCCTATTGGAATCATTGATTGGACCTAAGCCCTAACATAAGTAATTTATTATTAGTGTTAAACAAAAACAAGTAGATATTATTACTAGTTTGACGAAGAACGAAGAAGAAGATAATTATTAGTTTATTAATAAAAACAAACAAATATTGAAAGGAAAGTAGTAGGAGCAAAAAAATCTAGCAAGTGGTAAAGAGGTTCTGGAGACTTCCATTCTTTCTTCACGTCATTACGAGAGACAGAGGAGAACAAAAAAAAACATTTTTTTCCCTCATCTCCTCAAGTTTCTTCTTTGATCGTCTACGACACCAATTAAACCCTAAATTTTCCCCTTAAGAACGTATTTTCGAATCCATCGAACCTCTTTAACACACTACATCCCAAGTTTATAGAACTGTTGCTTTGTTTTGGAGGCTATGTGTGCTGAAATTCGTCGAAAATACGAAAGTTTTTTATACTGGGTTTCTTCTTTTGTTGATTTGTGTTTTGTATCTGGAGGAGAAAGTTAGGTATGGCGTCGAACAATAGCGAGAAAAGTGACGAGAATCTGTATGATGTTCTGGGTTTGAAGAAGGAATGTACAACAACAGAACTCCGTACTGCTTATAAGAAGCTTGCTTTAGTGAGTTTCTTTTTCAAGTTATTTATTTTTCGAGATTTGAATTTCGTTTTTGTTCATGGTCAATTCACAAATGATCCTGTTTCCCCGATTTGAAGTTATGGCATGTTACATCAAAATTGATTTTTTTTTTTGTTAGTTTAATCAGATTGATCGTCGATGCAAATTTGGATTCCTAGTCCAATCGATTCTGTTATTCCTTTTCTGGTTTAATATCGATTGAGAACTAAGTTTAATATGCATTTGTAAAGTTTTGAAATGGCGCTGAAATTTGATTGATAACTTTGTTTATGCATTTGGAATCAGAGATGGCATCCAGATCGTTGTTCATCAATTGCGAACTCGGAGTTTGTAGAAGAATCAAAGAAGAAATTTCAGGCAATTCAAGAGGCCTACTCTGGTAATTTCATTACCATCCAATTCTTTAGTAATTTCAGAGAGCAAATGGGAACAGATTATCGGATGCAGGAGATCCTCTATTATTGCCTTGTCACTTGATATAATACTTTTTTATTTATTTTAGTATTGTTAAAACTTTTCTGATTGAGCTTTTCTCATGGGCACACAGTTCTGTCTGACTCCAACAAGAGGTTCCTGTATGATGTTGGAGCTTATAATAGTGATGATGATGACCAAAACGTAAAGTCCCTTTTTAATTTTCTTAGTTTCATGAAGATATTCATTTCCTACCTTTTTCGCAAGCTTTGAATCTAGCCAGGGTTACTCTTGGTTTGAATTGCCTATTAAGGGCAATGCTCTCTAGTATTTTCCTTCCTTTTCTGGTGAAGCCAAATTAAATGCAGTGGGTTTTGTGTTGGAAATCTTTTGTGGAACATAGCAATACTGACAATACATAAGTGTCTATTTGTCTTTACTCCACATTACTCTTTTCTCTCTGTGGTTATTGAAGCTATAAGAAATCATGTAATGATAAGTTGTTGATGTTGTGCAGGGAATGGGTGATTTCTTGAATGAAATGGCGGCTATGATGAACCAGTCCAAGCCTAGTGTAAGCAGCCTATATTAGTTTCCGATCAATTCATTAAGATGCCATTAGATTGCGCCCAATTGATGTATGAGATGTTGGTTTGCAGGAGAACAATGCAGGGGACAGTTTTGAACAACTACAGGATCTGTTCAATGAGATGTTTGAAGGAGACGCTGCAGCATTTACATCACCATCTTGTTCCACTTCAACTTACACTTCTTGTAGTTTTGTATTTGCTACAAACGATCAGCGGTCATCGTTTGAGACAAGTTCCATGGGAATTAATGATCCTTTCGGATTTGACTCGAGAGCTCACACCTCTTTAGGGGTAAAAGAATCTAAAAATATTTAAGATGTTTCCTTTTACAGTCGGTTATTGCTTCTTCCTGATGATAAATGGTTTTGATGGAAAGAGCAGGTGGACCATCAGCAAGACTTCAAGAAGGGAAAGAACAATAGTGGAAGAAGAAACAGGAAAAAGAACAACAATGTTCCATCGGCTGGTCACGACACGTCGTCGTCAAACAACTATAGAGTCCCTACCTCATAGCCACTTCTCACCATATTTTTGCTAACTCATCTCCACATTTGTCGACTAGTCACACAGACAAGATGAGTGGTTCTTGTCTTTTCAACGAGGATTGCATCAAAACTCAAAGCCTCGGCGTTTTCCATACCACTCATCTCCTCTCGAAACTTCTCCGTTTTTCTTGTGTTCTTTCTTTCTCTCTTCTCTACTATTGAATTGTTGTATCCTAAATACAAGAATAGTTAAGATAATTGGGATTCCTTAATCAACTGCTTTATGTTGATCAGACACAGTGTCTTTCTAGCCATTGATTGTCTCAGCATGTGATCATTATATACATTCATAAATGTCCATCATCGTTTGGTCCATTCAGTTGGATTTTCCTTACCAATCACTAGTGTCGAATCTTTGTAAATGTAAAAATCTGAGATGAGGTTCGTTTTAATAATAGTAGAACAGTTGTGAAATATCCAAGTATAGGTGGGTGGACTCGCGTGAATCATGTGAATAAATTAGGATATGATTCCGACAAGAGAAGATAATTTATAAGGTTACGAGGTTTACCTGTCTTTGTAATTAATGGAATACATGATGGGCTTATTCGTCAATTCGCAAAACCCCATCTACCTATCTGAGAACTTCTACTTCCTTCTAACGCCGGTGAAGAGCTCTCTTCATCTTCTTCAATTCCGACGATCCTATTTCTGAATCAACAAATTAGTGGAACAAAACCAACAAATCTCCCAAAAGTAGAAATATAACGCAATAACAGAGAAGAAATTCAAACACGAGAAGCTTAAATCGCTGCAGGTGGTAATAATAATAACAGGCAAATAGATCTTCTTCAAAGCTCGAACCTTTGATTGGAGATGCAGCCACCACAACCACGATTGCGACGGCAAGTAAAGCTTTAAAGGTGACTCATTTGAGCAGCCGTTCGAATATTTACCAATAACCAAGCTAAAATCCTCCTCCATATCTGTGAAAAGTGGAGGAGATTCGACAATGGCATTTCAGGAAAAATATTGCTTCTGAGACAGAACAGAGTCTGAACCTCAACTTTCTGCAGACTCAGGTGATGATACTGTACGCTCTACCATTATTGTTGCTGTCACCGCAAGAGAGATAGAGTAAGATGGAGCTTGGAGAGGTAACGATGGTGAGAAAACGGAGACTGTGAAGCTTATACAAATGGTGATGCTCGAGAATGAGAGGATGAAGTTCGGCAGGGAGCTCGAATAGCAGAGAATGCAATATCTGAAGAGATGAATGTTTGTTACTTAACAGTTAAAGAGATGAATGTTTATGTCAAGATTGTTGTAGCGTTATACATATATTGTTTGCTTTTGATAGGATTCACGATGATTGTTTTGGAATGTGTAAATGTCAATCATTGTGGATTCTCAAGATGTTTAGGATTGTGGCTCGAGACATGGTGAAAAGAAATTTTGAATTCTGACTATGATTCGAGTCTGAGGATATGCTTACAAAGATTCCAACTTTATTTAATTCCTGAAACCAGTTAAAGAGGGATGGGCACACAGGAGTTCATGAAGAACTGGAAACATTGTTGAGCTTGACAAAAGATAGTCACTACGATTACTACTTCATCTAAAGGATGAATTTTTCAAAGACATTAAGAAACAGAAACTCAGAAGAGGTCATCAAAGTCCTCTTGGAGTGTGAATTCAGTTGAATCTAACCGCCAATCCAGAGGAGTGGAAGGCATCATGGAGCCACGACGGCGGATTGGGGAGTGCCATGGAGTCGAGCTCTTCAGCCAATCAGTCAACTTGGGTGATGCAATCTCTTCTGGTTCGTCGTAAGTCAGACTATTCTTGGCATCCATCTGAAACCAAAAACACAATAAGGCAGAGTCACAAAACAGAACACACGTTTAATCTAATCAATGAAAAAAGACTAATGACTCATGATTTTGAGTTTTTATTTTTTTAAGTAAGGACCTTTTCTATCTGGTAGTTGAGATCATTTTCCTTGATGCTGGATTCTGCATAAAGGAAAGAACTGGCTTAGCACAAGTCTACACAAAACATCAGAGCTTAGAAGATTTATATTACCATGGTGAAGTAGAATGAGATCAGCAGAGGAGTGATCATCCCAGAGATTTAGCGGCTGTTTGATGCATTTGCTGTGATCATGTAAGAACCCTTCCCCAGCTATGTCGATCTCATCTTTTGCAGCAGCAGAAGCAATTTGCTTATTCTTTGAGGAAGCTTTGGTGTGAATCCCAGACTTGTTTGTGATATCATTCAGAGCCTTTCTCGGTCCCTCAGGTTTCTTCTGACCAAGTACAGTTCCTTTGGATTTCACAGAAGCAGCAACAGACTCTGCAGATAAAGGTAAAAAAAACAAATCTTGAATCATAAAACATTCGTCGACATTCTATACATCTATAATTAGAAGATATCATAGTAGAGAAAGAGTATTTACTTTTGCGATGAATTGGAGCGTTCTCGTCCGGCAAGATCAACTGTTGAAGAGTGTTCATGTTCGCCATAGGATTTTTAACTATCTATATGAACCAAACTAGTTAATATCATAACAAGAATATTGTGAATCATCAAAGGATCAAATATAAAACGAAAAGAGAATTTGGTTCCGAAGTTGTCGAAATAAAAAAAAAGTTAGAAACCCTAAAATTGGTGATTCTGGAAACCCAAATCGGAATCCAAACAGAGATC